>JABTTQ020001764.1:0-50000 GCA_016081115.2 Rehmannia glutinosa
CAGGTACTACTCGTTGGAGTTCTCATTATAACTTTGTAAAGAGTTTGATAGATATGTATTCTGCAACTTGCAAAGTGTTTGAATATCTTATGAAATTTACAGAAACATGACAAGATTTGAGTTTGTATTCATCTTGCATTTAATGCATAAAATTATGAGGATCACTGATGCTCTTTGCCAAATCCTTCAAAGAAAAACTCAAGATATTTTGACTGCTATCGCATTTGTCTCTACTACTAAAGTTATCCTTCAAGAATTGAGAGAATGTGGTTGGGAGGAATTCCTTAAAGAAGTCAAAGTTTTTTGTGAAACAAATGGTATTGATATTCCTAACCTAGATGATTCTTATAAGATTGGTCGTTCTCGTCAGCATATTACAATTGAGCATCATTATCATTTTGATGTTTTTAATGAAGCAATAGATTTTATTTGGATGGAGTTGAATACAAGGTTCAATGATAAATCTATAGAACTACTTTCTCTCAGTGTGGCTCTAGATCCTAAAAATTCATTTGAATCGTTCAAAAGTGATGATATTTGCAAGCTTGCAAGAGATTTCTATCCTAATGATTTCATCGATCAGGACATTGCCACTTTGGAGTATGAGCTGATACATTATAAACATGACGTGGTGCAAAATTTTCATGCTTCTACACTTGTTGAGTTATGCCAACAATTAACTAAGAGTGGAAGGTCGAATGTTTATGTTATGTTAACAAGATTGGTTCATCTTATTTTAACTTTACCTGTTTCTACCGCCACAACTGAATGAGCTTTTCAGCAATGAAACATGTGAAGTCGACACTTCATAACAAGATGGGGGATGATTTTCTTGCAGATTGTTTGATGTTTTACATTGAACGCAATTTTGTTAATAATATAGATGTAGATTATGTTACTGATGAATTTTATGCTTTGAAATCTCGTCGAGCACAACTTCAATAGATAGATACTGAACAATTTATTATGCATAATTTTATTGTACTAATTTTTCTTACTTTCTAGCCCACCCTATTATCGATTCCTGGATCCGCCACTGGTCCTAGTGTACTTGTTAAGCTTTAAAAAATGGCCCAAATTAAATGTAACAAACCCACCCAAAAGTAAGTAAAACAAGATGGAAAAAAAAACAATTGCCCAACTATCTTACTGGAGGCCTGCAAAAATTTCACAGCAATTCTCCAAAACGTAAAACTCAATACAGAAGGGTTGAGACTTGAGATGCGAGTGACTATTCGGGGTTTTCTTCTTCTTCACTTCTTCTTCATTTCTTCAGCTTCAAACAATAGCAATATGTAATGTATTCTAGCTCGGGGAGCCCAACTAACGTTTTAGCCTAATATATTAGTTTATGAGTATTTTCAAGCTTTGTAATCCATTTGAGTTGAGTTTGCTTACTATTTTGCAAATTTAGAGCTTATATGATTATTTGTCATGCTTTCGGCCCACCCCACTTTTAGGTGTTGGCTCCACCCTTGATAATGAAGGTTGTTGAGTGCATAAAATACATCAGACATTGAATAGATGTAGTTGGTTTCAACACATGCCTCTTGATGAGTACAAGTAGAATTTTCTCTATGTTGTTGCCTTTCTCAAGGTAAAAGTTTAAACTAAGAAAGCAGAGGATGTTGGTCATGCGGATGAGACGGAAGAAGAAAGCGGGAAAACAAAAAAAGAAAAAAAAGAAAGAAAAGAGATGGGGTCGTTTTTGCCTTTTTCTGATTTTTTTTCTTTTATGGTTAGATTGAGTTGGGTGTTTAAGGTATTTCTCATAAGAGACCCTCTCTTATAATAATTGACATGGAATATAAATAATTTGATTTATTTTCTAATAATTCTTCAATGTGAATAAAGCTCTCTATTTAATCTTAACAAACGAGAAACAAAAACATTGAATAAAGAAAAGCATCATAATATATTTTCTTTGCCGATAATTTTACTATATTCATCAAACCATCATGTCTCAAGTGTACAGTGGTAAAAACGCTCTTTCAAGAAACTAATTCCCGTTATAATATGCATGTGGTAAAGTTTTTCCAAAGTTTTTTCTCTCAACTTTAAGAGCCTTTGAGTTTTCACGCTTTTGGTGGGTTTGAATTTCCTTCTTGATATCTATTTGATCTCTTTGTGTTTTGGAAAGCATTCATCATTGAGTTTTATCATTATTCCATTATGGAGGATCAAGTCAATCAGTCATCTCTCTCAAATGGTGAAAATGAAATCTATGATATTGATGATGTCCCCGATCCCCAAGTTGAGACTTCTATTGGCCTGGCTCTTATGGGTAGGTTTCTAACAGATCGACATATATATTTTACATCCATGAAGACGCATATGGCTGATTTATGGAAGCCTGGTAAGGGTATATATATAAAACATGTGGATTCTAATTTATATCTTTTTCAGTTTTACCATGATTGATATGGAGAGGGTCACTAGTGGACGATATTGGTCTTTCAATAATAATATACTGATTCTCAACAAATTATTGACTGGAAGTAATCCAAATACAGTTCCATTATTCCATATCCCTATAAGAGTTCAGATCTATGATCTTCCGGTGGGTCTTATGCATGAGCGATTTGATAAAACGTTGGGTGATTTTATTTGCCAATTCATGGAGTATTATACCAAAAATATTTCAATATGGAATATTTTTATGATAATCAGGGTTTTGTTGCATGTACATCAACCTCTGAAGCGAGGAAAGAAAATAAAAAAGCCTGGAGTGAAGTTGGGCTTGTTCATTTTAAATATGAGAGAATTACTATATTTTGCTTCTTATACGGTGTGTTAGGGCATTTTGAAAAATTATGTAACAAACTTTTTGAAAATAATGGTGGGGAAGTAAAACATGAATGGGATATTTGGCTTCGAGCTCCTAATCGTAGAGGTGACAACATTATAGAAAGTCGATGGCTCCGTAAATATCCTAATACGATAATTGATATAGATAATCCGATGGAGACATCTGCTGCTGGGAAAACGATGACTTATTCGATGGGATCTTTCAATTCCACCATGGTAACGACTCCCAGGGTAACACCAAATCCAGGATTTCAAATCCAAAAATGGATTTTTATGTTGTTAATATGTCCATTTATGAGTGTAATAAGGAAAATTGGCATCCACAGTCAAAAAATTTATTAATCCTATTTGTGAGGTGGGGGTTACAAACATAGTGGATAACATAAGAAAAAGAAGGAGAACGCCTCTTATTGAATACCCAATAAATACAACTATACGGGTCATGATATTTCCATGTTGGATGCACATAGGAATAATGACATTAACTAAGTCTCAAAAATGTTGTATGGCTTAGCAGGTCCTGGGGTCCAAGCCTTCCATGATCAATGATCGCCTTAAGTTGGAATTGCCATCTTCGGACAATTCCATCTATTCGTGAACTCGTGCAAGTTCACAAGTCTAATGTGGCTTTCTTGTTTAAAATGATAGCTCAAGCTAATAAGGTGGAGCAACTTTGCATTAAATTGGGTTTCGATAGTTTCTCTTTTGTTGATCGTGATGGACATAGTGGAGGTATTTGTGTTCTTTGGAAAGCTTCAAATATGTGTCGTGTTCTTGGATATTCTAGAAATCATATAGATATGGAGATAGACACTAGAGTAGGTTATTGTTGGCATATTATAGGATTTTATGGTTTCCCAAAAGGAAGTAGAAGACATGATTCATAGGCATTATTAAGATCAATGAATTCCACATCTGATCTACCTTGGTGTTTCACTGGCAATTTAATGATTTATTATCATCGTTGGATAAAAAAAGATGTGTGGATCGCCCCAATTGAATGATTCAAGGTTTTAGGGAGACGGTTGCAACATGTAATCTTGTTGATCTTCCTCTTACATGATATTAGTTTACTTGGGAATTTGGTAGAGGTACGGGTAACTGGGTTGAAGATCAGTTATATTGAGCATTGGTATCAACAAGGTGGCTATCATATTTTCCAAATGCTCGTTTAACAAATCTTGTAGCACTCATTTTAGATCATACACTATTGCTATTGGAGACGAAGATTAAAACTGCTCCACTAAGGTATCGGCCGTTTCATTTTGAAAATAAATAATTGCAAGAGGATGATATAAATAAGATTGTGACAGGCTTCTAGACTACTTGGAATGGAGAAAATTTTATTAACAAGCTAAATTATTGTGTTGAAAAATTGAAGGCATTGGGAAAAGGAAAATAATATCAATTTCTAAAGGTCAAGGAAAAGTGCCAGAGAGATATTGAAAGCCTACGATCAAAAAATGATATTGAATTTGTTGGTTTGTTGGATAGTGCTCAGAATAAATACACCAATATTCTGATTCAAGAAGAGCACTATTGGCAACAACATGCTAAGATGTATTGACTTCGATATGGGAATAATACTCGTTTCTTCCATACGACTGTTATGACACAATGGAAGACAAATAAAATCCTCAAGTTAAAAAATGATGAGGGACAATGGTTTGTGGAAAATATGGATATTTGCAGGCACATCTAGAAGTACTTTTCTACCCTTTTCAAATCTAGTGTGCCTTTTTATTAATACGGTTTTTAACTGTATCACACTATGTATTACTTTGGAAAATAACAATGATCTTATTAAGCTATTTATAAAGGAGGAATTCTATATGGCACTTCGGGATATGCAACCTGATAAATCTCCTGAACCAGATGGGTTTAACCCTAGATTTTATCAAAGATTTTGGAGCTTGGTGGGGTCTGATGTTTTTTAATCATGTATTATGGTTAAGTGATATTAACTTTCTAGTCGGCCTTAATGACACAAATGTGATTCTTATTCCGAAGTGTGAAAGACCAGTCTCAATAAAAGATTTGTGGCCTATTTCTTAGTGCAATGTGGCCTATAGAATATTATCAAGGTGTTGGCAAACCGTCTGAACGTTTTATTACCAAGGATCATCTCTCTCGCTCAGTCGACATTTGTGGGGGGAAGATCAATTCTTGATAATGATTTGATCGCTTTTGAGGATATCATTTTATGAAAAAGAGAAATCAAAGGGAGGTTATGTTGCACTAAAAATTGATATTAGCAAGGCATATGACCAGGCCGATTGATCTTTTTTGGGGAAATTATTAGATGATTTAGAAAAATGGGTGGGGATCATCTTCTCGTGTTTTTCCTATTACTAACATTATTATTAATGATTTAGGGCTAAGATAAGGGGACCCGTTCTTGCCGTATCTTTTTATTCTTATTTCAGAAGATCTTACTACTTTAATTCATAGAGAAATCTATTTAATTATCTCATCAGAGTAAGAATTTGTCGACGAGCTCCAACCATCACACAATTATTGTTTGCGGGTGATAGTGTTCTCTTTTGCCGTACAACTATTGAAGAATGTAATGTGTTGTAAAAAATATTAGCGCGATTCGAAAGGCTACAGGCTTGATGACGAATTTTCAGGAAATTCGGTATTTTGATGAGCATAAATGTACCTCTTCAGAAATAGAATATGATATCTTCCATTCTTGGTGTAGTGCAACCACTCAATACTTGTCATTATTTGGGGCTTCCAAGTTTGATAGGAAGGAGGAAACGAGCAATATTTAATTATCTTAGAGATAAATTATGGAAAAATATACAAGTCTGGAGTGGTAAGTGTATTTCAAAAGCTGGAAAAGAAACTTTAATTAAAAATTCCACACAACCAATCCCCGTTTTCTGCATGAATATTTTCTTGCTGCATATTTCACTTATTGAGGAGCTTCAGAAAATATTAAACTGTATTGGTGGAGTTCGAGAAAGAATAGAGAGGGGGGCATGAATTAGATGCAATAGAACAAGCTATATGATCAAAAGGAAGACTATGGAATGGGATTAAGGAATCTTTACAACTTAAATTTAGCAATGCTTAGCAAACAAGGTTGGAAACTTATTTCCAACCCTAATACAATTGTTTCACAGATTTTCAGAGCCAAATACTTCATGCATGGGGATTTTTTAATGATAAGATTGGGCAAAACCCGACTTTTACATGGAGAAGCGTTGGAGTTCTCATTGCTAGACAAAGGGATACTTTGTAGGATAGGTAATGGTTTATCAATCAACTTTTGGAAGGACATATGGATTCGAGATTCCATTCGTTTTCGTGTTCGAATACAGATGGCGGCTGGATTGGAGAGCTATGCATGAGTAATTTAATTATATCAGGTGAATTTCTATGGAATCATGAACTTTTAGAGGATTTATTTGAGAACCAAGATGTCAAAGTTATTACAGGAATACCACTTATTTCTGGTACATGTGATGATCGATACATTTGGCATTTTTCTAATAATGGTAATTATACTTTTAAAATGGGCTATCGTGTTGCCATGAAGATGGAGGAAAGGATAAGCGAATCTCGTGCAAGAAATTAGAAATATGTTTGAAAACTACAAGTGCCATCAAAAGTCAAGAAATTTCTATGGAGAGTTGGTTGAGATTGCCTACCAAATTGTAATAATTTTCGCCGTCGTAGCATGTCAATGCCAATCACTTTGTCTACTGTGTGATTCAAATATTAAAAATGGTTGGAATTATTTTATTTTGTTGCACTTTTGCAGAAGCATGTTGGCGTGAGGTTGGGGTGTATGATGATGTTCTTAAAGCTGCTGAAGATGCAAAATGCATTACAAATTGGTTATATTGTGTTTTGGAGGATATGCCAAACTAGGGGTGGTAATTCGAGTCATGTTCGGGTTCACGGGTCGTGTTAAAATATTATAATTACCCAAATTTATCCAACCCGAATACGACCTATTTAATACACGAGTAACCCAAACACGACCGGAAATAACCTGTATATTTTTCAAACTTGAATACACCTTTTATTTATTATGATAAAATGGAAATTTTGGGTTATTTATATATATAATATTAGAAAATATTAAAAATAATTCTGAATTTTCTTCTTCAAACGGGTTAAACGGGTTTAGTGGGTCATTTTAGGTCAACCCGAAATTGACCCGTTTATTATTTGGGTTAATTGGGTCTGACACGATTATGACCCGAATAATAAATGAGTTAGTCCTAACCCGCTTATTTCATGTTAGGTTTAGGTCATATTTTCGTATCGTGTCGGAGATTCCCACCCCTACCAAAAACGCATTTATGTAAATTGCAATGGTTGCTTGGGCCATATAGAAACAGAGGAATAAGAAGCTTTGGAAAGGAAATACATTCATCCCCAAGGCCCAAGAGAGACCATTTATGGGGAAATGAATCAACTAATATGACTTGTTAGTTGTGAAGAACAATATAGCTAAGGCCTGCTTTGATACAATCCTATATTCATGTTGTGATCAATGGCATGCTCCCCAACCAACATTTTTCAAATGCAATGTGGATGCCGCTTTCCATGATGGAACATGCCGTACTACCTTTGAGATTATAATCAGAAATGAGAAAGATGATTTTATAATGTGCAGGTCATGTTTTATTCAAGGCAAATTACCTGTTGTGGAAAGTGAAGCTATGGCTATATTGGAGGCTTTATCTTGGATCCGTGACTTGAATTTTGAGAAAGTTATTTTCGAAACGGGTTCAAAGAGTGTACCTGATGCAATGAAGGACAATTGCTTTGATGCACCTGAGTTTTTTTTTTCAAACGATAAAATTTTCATTGAACAAAAACTCAAGAATAGATTACAAAGTTACTCGAAGCCCACTGGCTTAAGGACCAATATGGCTAAACAGACAGCCAATTGGGGAATTGGTTAAACCAATTCAAATCATGATCACAATCAATAGTTAAATTCACTAATCTATTACATAGGGACTGACTCTTCTTGTCGAGAGGTAAGAACAACCACGATTCAAAAAGATAGCATAATAAAAAGATGTCTTCGACTATTGGCGCAACTTCCAACTCAAACTGATCTTTGTTTTGAAGATAAGAAATAATATCCTTATCATCTATTCTTATGCTGATTTTTTTGAATCCATGTTGAAACCCAATGCACATAGTTTGCCTAATCCCAAACAGGGTTGCCTCCACTGAATTATGAATATAATCCCTAGATGAAGCCCACGCTTGAACAAGACAACCATCCTCCCTACAAAACCAACCCCCAACACCAGATCCCTTGTTCGAATTCTTCACAGCACTGGTCACCCCGATAGATAATCCTACTGAAGATTCCACTGTCTCACTCAACTCCGGCATCCTCAAGTGCAGATTCAGAGACAAATCGACATGTCGATTAGTCTCACTGATAGTCTCGTATTCTTGCCATTCCAAAAATGCTCGCTCAATAATCTCAATTTCAGAAAATCTTTCTTTTTGAAACACCCAGAGATTTTGAGTTTTCCAATGCCACCATAAAAAATAAACCGAAAGCTGGATTCGATCTTGGTAATACAGAGCTTTATCCATGGAGCAAACTGAGTCCCACCATTCATCAAATGAAGCAGATTCGGGTTGTTTAAAACTCCAGAGAGGTGCAAGCTTCCAAAGTCGTCTTGCTCTCTCGCATTGGAAGAATAGGTGAGAAATTGTTTCAATATGCTCTCCACATATCGAACATATACCACTAGAATTCAAGCCTCTCCTCTGCAGCACTTCGCCTGTTGGAAGGATGTTGCAAATACATCTCCAGATAAAATGCCGAAGTTTCCTTTTAATCTCAAGCCCCCAGCAATTCTTCCATTTGGCTTGGCAGGTGAGCTGCTCTGAACTTGTCTCTGGGGCATCTCTTTTCTCCTTAACAACTTTGAGAAGCTCTTTATAAGTGGATTTAACAGAGAATTTGCCATGTTTTTCCAAGTGCCAAACAACTTTGTCTCTTTCTCCATTTTGATTGATCGGAATCTGCAAGATTTTAGTAGCATCTTCTTCACAAAATAAGTTAGAGATGAGATCAAAATTCCAATTCTTGCCATCCACACTCATGATATCTTTGACCCACACCAATGGACTGTCCACAGGACAGGAAGTAATTGGTTTAAATGAAGGATTATTAGGGATCCAAGGGGACTCCCAAATCCTAATGGCTTTCCCGTCCCCAACAACATATCTAATCCCCAAGGAAAAGACATATTTAACTTTAAGCCAACTACGCCAAAGCCAAGAATCAGTAATTTTTGGTTCAGTATAGAGAAGGCCACCAACGGGAAAATATTTTGCCTTAAGGATTTTACTCATAAGTAAATTTGGTTGGGTGACTAATCTCCATAATTGCTTTGTGAGAAGGGCTTCATTATGCAGTGAGATTTCATGGAAACCCATACCCCCCTCAAGTCTAGGTTGAGTCAATTTATCCCAAGAGCACCAATGAATTTTCCTCTCCTTACCCCCAGTCCCGCCCCACCAAAACGAAGATGAAAGCTGGCTAATCTCCTTACAAATACCCACGGGAAGCTTAAAACACGACATCACATAGTTGGGAAGAGCGTTAATGACAGCCTTCATAAGTACTTCTCTGCCCGCATGTGACAGAAAAGCATTACTCCAGCTGCCAATTCTCTTCCTGACACAATCCACAACATACCCAAACACCTCTTTTTTAGAACGACCAATAACCATGGGGAGACCAAGGTATGTCGCACTTTTATGCTCTGTTACTCCTTTCAAAGTATTACAAATTATCAGTCTCAAATTAGGGTGGGTGTTTTTACTAAAAAAGACTGAGGATTTATCCAAATTCACCTCTTGACAAGAAACCAAACAAAATCTATCCAAAATATTTTTCACAATTAAAGCTTGAGCTTCATTAGCCTCACAAAGTAAGATAAAGTCATCGGCAAAAAAAAAGATGGGAAATAATAGGACTACCTTGACATATTTTGATACCTTGGTAAAGAGATTGGCATTGCGACTGTTTAATCAGGTTGGAAAGAGCCTCAGAAACAATGATGAAGAGATATGGGGATAAAGGGTCTCCTTACCGAATGCCCCTCGATGGAGTTACATAACCAGTCACCTGCCCATTAAGATTAAACGAGAAAGAAGAGGTTTTGATACAGGTGTAAATCCAGTTAATAAAGATTCCATCAAAACCCATCTTATAAAGAATAGAGGCTAAGAAATTCCATTCCACCCTGTCAAATGCCTTAGACATGTCCAATTTAAGTGCCATAAACGCTTTTTTCCCTTTCTACGCCCATTAAGAAAATGAATGCATTCGTGCGTGATTACCACATAATCAATGATTTGTCTACCAAGAATGAAAGCCGATTGGTTAGCACTAATGCATTGAGGAAGGGTAGGTTTAAGCCTGTTAGCAATAATCTTAGATATCACTTTGTAAGTTACATTGCAAAGACTTATGGGCCTAAAATGTGACATGGAGGTGGGATTTTTAATTTTTTGGATCAAGGTAATAACAGTATGGTTAACACTTTTCAACATTTTGCAATTTTGGAAAAATATTTTTATCGCTGAACACAGCTGGTGTGAAATTACAGGCCAAAATCTTTGAAAAAACAAAGGGTTCATACCGTCAATCCCGGGGGATTTGAGAGGGTTGAGATCGAAGAGCGCTTTCCTTATTTCCAAGTCCTCCACAGGCTTAGTAAGATCTTGATTCATTGTGGCTGTTATAGACTGAGGTAATCCATTCAAAATAGTTGAATCCAAAGGGGGTCCAGTAGACATGAACAAATTGCGATAAAAATCAGAAATCTCCGCAGCAATCGAATCCTGAGTATCACACTAAGTGCCATCCGCCCTGATCAATTTTTCGATACCATTATTTTTCCGCCTTTGAATTGTGCTTGCATGAAAGAATTTTGAATTCTTGTCTCATTCTTTCAACCACAACACACGAGCTTTTTGACTCCAAAAAAGCTCTTCATCTTTATAAGCCTTATCCAACACTGTTTTAATAGAAGCCCATTCCTTCCAATATTTCCTTCCTTCAGGCCGTTTCAAGAAATTTAGTCTCTCTTTGCATTTCTTGATGACTGTGGATGAATTAGTGGACCTCCCTTTACTCCAATTAAGCAATGCCATCATGCAATTACCAATCCTTTTTTGTAGCTGAAACAGAGAAGTTCCAATAACTGGTTTTTTCCAAGCCTCTTCCACCACCAAGTCCACACCCTCCCACTTAACCCAACGTTTATCAAAATAAAATCTCTTCAAGCCTTTGGTTTTAGAGGGGCTAGTATCCAAAAATAACAGAGCGTGATCCGATGATTATTTTTCACAGTGTTGTACACACGCAAAAGGGAATTTTAGAATCCACTCCGGGGATCCAAACACCCTATCCAGACGTTCTTCCACAAACCCCTCTTCGTCACGATTATTGGCCCAAGTGAATGGGTGGCCTTTAAAATCTATCTCACCCATTTCCATTTTGTTAATAAAGCTTCTAAAACCCAACAGACTAGCTGGACTCCGGATTCAACCTCCTTTCTTTTCCGAAATATCCGTTAAATCATTAAAATCCCCCCCAATAAACTAAAGAGAGCCCCATTTTATCTTAGCCCTTTCAAGATACTCCCATTGTTGTTTTCTCGTCGCCACATCACTGCTCGCGTACACAAAAATGGCCCAGCCCTTCTCATTGTTGCACTGAAACGTGTATTCAATCTCAACACAAAAATCTGAAATAAACGCTTGACACACAGAAATCCCACTAGACCAAAATACAAGCAGGCCTCCACTTTTACCCACAGGATCTCTGCAATACCATTTATCCTCAAGTTTAAGCTTTTTACACACTGCCTGAATAAAAGCCCGTTTTTTCTTAGTTTCACACAAAAAAACAAATCCGGAAGGTGAAGTCTTATCGACTCCTTCAGCTGGGGAATTGTAGAGGGTCCTCCCAAACCCCTACAGTTCCACACACATACTCTCATTGATGGGGTTGGGCCCATTCAAGGCTGGCCACCTCCACCTCTTCAAAATTATTCAAAGAACACAACCCTTCAAGACTTGTTTTTGATTTTTTTAATTCTCCCATAAAGGTTTCCTCTTCTTCATCAATTAACTGTAGAAGATGTTTTTTCCCACTTATTTTGATCACATCATTTTGAGTACAATCCATAGGAACAACTCCACTTTTAAGAACATCTCCCTTCCTCAGACTTCTTCTCCATTGCTTAGGATTTCTGGATAGACTTCCCAAAGGGTCAATATCCATGTTATGGATTTCTTTCAGAGGTGTTCGTTTCCCCTCCAAATTACTGATTGATTTAGTCGGTTCTGTATTTTCGTTACCCGGGCCATTTTCTTTATTTTGCTCATTTAAAAAAGGGGTTCACCAAATCCTTTTGGCTCCATATCCCAGCAACTCTCTTTCTCACTTCTAGAATTTAGAATATCGTTCCTTCTTGAACTGTTACTCGAGAGAGATGGTTTGGGATTGGATGTTTCACCAACAATCAATTTGATTTCTCCCCTTTTTTGATTTTCTTCACTGCTAACTCCCTCTTTAATCCCATTTTGGCCCTCATATTCCTCACCATCTTTTTTCCCCCTCCCTCTTTCACTGTTCCAGAATTAACCGCTCCCACGGTTTCTTTGAGATTGAATTTAGGAGCTTTGTTTCCTTGTCTTATCCCTACCAGATCAACCGTTTTCATCCATTTACCGAATTGACCTTCTTTCACCGAGTTTTGAGCTATATCACATTTCCTCTTATCGCACGATCTTTCAAGGTGTCCGACCATTCCACAATAAAAACAAAACCCTTGCCAATTTTCGTATTTAAAATCAACCCAACAAGTATCAGTACCAAGTTTGACATATGATCCTCTTAATAGTGGTTTATCCAGCTTAACCTCCACCAAGACCTTGATATGTCTACCTCTCACGCTTCCAGTTTCAGGGATTGCAATGTCCATAATTTTTTTGAACTTTTGCCCAATCTTCCTTCCGGTATCCAAGCAAATCCAGTGATAAGGAACATTCCAGAGTTGAACCCAAAGATCCACTGAGTTTATTGAATCTACTTTTTCTAAAATATTATCCGACCACTCCCGAAGGAGAAGGTATTGATTATCATAAGACCATGCCTTCCCATCTAAGACCTTTCTCTTATCTCCCTGGGAGCAAAATACAAACTGGAAGAGGTTCTGACCAATCTCTCTCACTGTGAAACTCTCCTTAGTTTGCCATATGCTCGAAACTGTATTTCTCAAGCCCAAAAAATTCGATTTTTTTCCCAAACATTTTCCCAATCAAACTGCGGGCACACTCATCTTTACTCTTTGCAACATCTTTTTCCTCAAGTGATATTTCATTTTGTTCCTCCATAGTAAGGTTGAATTTTTCCAATCTGTTCAAAATTTCCTGGTCCATACTTTGGATACAACCTCAGCCCTTTGATCTGCCACAATGAGTCAAGATCTTGCCACCTGGAGAATAAAGGCTACAAGGAAGACCAGAAAACACAAAAAAGTTAGAAAACTGAAAATAATAAATACAAGGAAGAAATGGGACACGAGGCAGACAAACAGGGGGACAAGTGTAGGAAAAATGGTTTAAATGCAAGTGGGTGACATGCAAAAAGTATTTAATGGTTAAAAAGGCCTGAAAACCAAGAGTCAAAAGCTCAAATCCTTTTAAAAAAATAACCAGGCACCCAAATCGGACACATGTCTTCCATAAGCATCGCCAAGGTGGAATATCAAACAAAAGATGAAGAAAGAAAACTAAGCAAGAACAAGGAAAGACAAAGAAGAGAAGCGGCTAAGCAAAAACAAAAGGACACTCAAACTAGGGTTCTCCCTTCTAGAGAGAGAAAATAAACACTCCACACAAGGAGACTCCCGCTTCAGTGCTACTGAGTTTTCTGAGATCATAAGAATATGCAAACAAATTCTGGACATAAAACCTGATTTTATTATCTCTCATATGCGCACGAATAGTAATGGAGTAGCCTATTCTCTTGCTAAGAAGGATTGTGATCATTCTAATCCTTGTATTTGGGTTGAGGCATCAAGATTTGTGGTGGAAGAATTTCATAATAACGTCCAAATTTAAGAAAATCTATTACTTCAAGCTCTGTTGTAAAAATTCCCGCCTAGCCCCGATTAATCCCCGCCTAGGCGCTAGGCCCCTCCTTGTCCGCCTACGATTTTCTTTCCGGTTAGGCCCGCCTAATCCCGCCCAGGTCCCGCCTAACCCCGCCAGGCCCCATCTAGGCGCTAGGCCCCACTCTACCGCCTAGCGAGCGCCTAGTGGTTTTTATAACATTGGCTTCAAGACCCAAAGTTTCAACCTTCTCAAACCAAAATCCAATTTTTGTTTTTTCTCAAATTGGGCCCTCCCTCAAATTTTAGGTTCTCACTTCAAGACCCAAAATTTCACCATTCTCAAATCAAGACCCAACTTTTGTTTTTTTTTACTTAAATCCTCCCCAAATTTTGGGTTATCACTTTAGATTTTAGAATTTAATAAAAAGAGAAATATCAGTGTAATCTATCATGTCAGCCACAAAAATTAATTTTATTCCTCTTTTTGTTTTTTTGCTCATTCTTTTTTTTCCTAATCCATACTTATTGTTAATTTTGTTTAACATATAGATACCGAGATCTATAACTTTAAATGTATGTAGCTAGCAAGATGAAAAAATTAAATATTTATCGGTTACTAAAAAAATAAGATATCCAAATTATGAATGAAAAAGAAGTAGTAAAATATTTTTCAGTCACTAAAAAAAATAAGATATCCAAATTATGATTGAATTTTATAGTTTAAAACAAGTATCGATTAGGAAAAAAGGAATGAGAGGAAAAATGAAAAGACAAAGAAAAATAACTTTTGTGGCTGGTGTGATAGATTACATTAACATTTCTCTTTTTGTTAAATTTTAGAACTGAAAGTGAGAACCTTAAATTTGGGGAGGGTCTGATTTGAGAAAAAAATAAAAATTGAGTCTTGATTTGAGAAGATTGAAATTTTGGGTCTTGAAGTGAGAACCCAAAATTTGAGGGAGGGCTTAATTTAATTAAAAAAATAAAAATTGGGTCTTGATTTGAGAAAATTGAAATTTTGAATCTTAAAGTAATAGATTATCTTAAATTAAATTCTCCCTATTTGTGGTCGCCGTTCTCGTTCCAGTTTGTTTTGATTTGGAACATTAATAAAAGTTCTTTGGTTTGCTTTTAAAAAATCATCCCAAGAGATAATGTACATTAACAGAGTAGTAAGAGGTGGGAAGAGTTTACTGTATTAGCTTCTTCTCAGACCATATTTAATTTTTTTTATATATATAATGTGAACAAATATATAACATTATTATAATTTATAATTATAACTAGATAATAAAAGATTTACAGAAACTGATTAAAATAATTTCTGCTTTTCCTAAAATAAATAATTAGAATCGTACAAGACAGCATTGGTACTATAATGTAACACGTAAAAGCGAACATTAACCATGGTTAAAAATCAAAGTCATACATGGGTTAACTTTTCATTTTCAGGCTCCAGTCATCTCTTTCTTCACTTGCTCGCGCTTCTGGTTTCTGGGAACCGTAGCTCTCCTTCTCTCTGTAAACTATAGATACAAAGTTACATATAAGTTTAGTTGCTGATCACTTTTTAGAGAGAGAAGGAACAGTCGCCGGTGAAGAGAAGCATTACTGTTCTGTCCTTTTGTTGTAAAAAACGACAGCGTACGATACCGTTTGTCGCTCCTTGCCCTGTAGTGTAGTATTATTTTGCATTTTTCTTTGTGGGTTTTTAGTTACTGCAGATCTGAATGTAATGCTTGAGATAGGCATGTGCATTCGGTGAGCACATTTGTGATACTATTTATTAGGGTTTAAGATGTAAATTTGCAATGCGAAGTTGCTTTGTGTAATGCTTGCTCAGCTTGTGAATTTTATACGTGTTTGCAGTTTTTTGTTTTCTTTATTTGGGTTTTCTCTACTAGTCGGACATGTTTGCTGCCTACGAAAGCTATGCGTATTAAGAATTATGTGCGTATTGGGGTTTCTGCTAATGCATGCAGGCCTTAGTGTTTGTTTTTATGTTCATGTTTTATAAATGAGTATACTATTGCGTTACTAACTTACCTTTTAGAATTCCATTGTAGTTTGTTCTTTGTTGTCTTTTATCCGATGAAAGCAGTTGCATTTCACACGGTGCAAATTAGAATCTCTTATGTCATTAGGTATTCTGTTCATACTATGATTAACTGCTTGCATTCAGTTTGTGTTTTACTGTCTTGTGGCGTGAGACTATTGTTTCTGGTGTTTCTTCTAACAATCAAGTAGCATATTTTAATTTTGGTAATAGTTCTTGACAATGTGAAACAGTTTCGTATTGGTTTCTGATCTTGGTTTTACTTTTCTTTGGGATAAGGACATTTGTTCATTCTACAGGGTACTTAAGAGGGAAACTCTGATATGACAGCTGCTGGTATACGGTATGCGCCACAGGACCCCACCCTCCCAAAACCATGGAGAGGACTGGTTGATAGTAACACTGGATATCTTTACTTCTGGAATCCAGAGACCAATGTAACCCAATATGAGAGACCTGTTGCTTCCTCACATGAAAGCTCTGTATCGTCTCCTAAATCTTTGGATTCATCTGTTCAAAAGTCCCCAGGACATTGCACTGAAAATGATGATGAAGATAGATATAACAAAACTACCAATGCTTGCTCAGCAATGGTTGCTTCAGGACCTGGAACTCATCAGGTGTCTCAAGTGGTTCTTTCATAACATTTTTTTCAATTTTCATGAAGTTCTACTTATGCAAAGTTTGTCTCAGAAAAAGGATCTTATCTAGTATTTAGTGATTTTGCATATTGAGTGGAGAAATATTGTTGTGCACTATTTTTCTGACCTTCATTTTTTAGGAGTCTTTAGAGTAATTGTTGATTTTTCTGAATCTAGTGCAACTTATATTTGGAGTCTAATGTAATTGGAATAATTTTTACATTACATATGCCATGCTTGCACAAACTTGTCAATGTGTAAATTCACAAAGTCTCACAAGGTGTATTTTCCTGTCTTCTACTTTGGGTTAGACTGGTGAAAGCAGATCAGATTATTCACTCAATGAGCCAGATGTCAAAACTAGTGCTGCACATGGACCATATGCATCTAAAGGTGCAGAACCTGGTTTGTCCGCCGAGTCTTATTGTCGCCGTCATGAAATTACTGTAACTGTAAGCATATTCCACCCATATATATATATATATATATTCCTAGTATTTGTATGCTTAAAATTTTGAAGAGGTGTCGTATGTTCATCTGGAGACCGGTCATTTCTTCAGCTAGATCAACCCAAGCCTCTGAGAACTGACCTCCAATCTGGATCCATTAGTGTTGGAACCATGCTTAGTCAAGGGTGGAAATCTGTACTTAAAATCCAATGTGTGTGGTGTACTTTTTTGAGGAAAGTAAACGACACTATGGTTTGATCTTGACATTTATACTTATGCTTTTGCTAATAGTGCTTTTTTTTAAGAACACGTTTCTGAAAACTGTTAACTGAGACTGTCAGAAGTAGCACAGTGTTTATCTGGTGGTATTATTTATGCTTTTGTGGAGTTATATTTTGCTCTTTATTTAGATTTTCTTTTATCCAGTGGTCAAAGTCTGAGCCTTGATAATCCATATGCTGTTCAAGCCTGTTTAATTTTTGTTCCTTAAGTTATTTTGCCTACACACCTCACTTTGTATGTGTTGTTCTGATATACTACTTATTGAATCTTCTCTTTAATAAATTTTAATTGGTTGGTTGTACTCAATTGGCTAGGGAGATAAGGTGCCCCAACCTTTCACCTCATTTGGAGCCACTGGTTTTCCTCCAGAGATTTTAAGGGAGGTATGAATGCAACTCGTATCTTTGAATATCTTGAGCGATATATATATATATATATATATATATATAATATTTATATATAAGTTTGAACTGTGAATCAAGCAAATTTTCTGCAATTTCCTAGTACAACTGGAGGTTTAGACAGTGTGGATAAGAACTCGTGCTATTCTTTTCCATCTATACTTTTGGTTCCAGGTGCGATATTTGCTCCAGGAGGAGCCAAATGTCGTACACTGTGCTGCCCTTCTTGGGGCTCTCATCTAATTGGAGTTCCATTATTGGTGAACAATTTATGTGAAGGGCTTTCCGATCATCCAGGCTCTGCCAGGACTTCTCTTCGTAGGATTCGGTCTGCCCTTTATCTCAATAGAAAAGGCATCTTCCAACTGTTGTTTGCATCAGCAAGTACTGACTTCGTTGGAGGATGGTATTTCTTCCCTTGTCATCCACTTGCATAATTTTAAAACAAGCGAGTCAGAAATTATGCTGTCTTCTTATAGGGATTGTGAGCCAAGTATTTCACTAATAAAGAAGATAGAGGGATTCTCTCAACATAGTTATTTTATTTTTCTTCCTTTTAAAGGCACAACAAGCTGGTTTTTCGGCTCCGACGCCAATCCAGGCGCAATCATGGCCAGTTGCTCTTCAAGGTCGTGATATAGTGGCCATTGCCAAGACCGGATCTGGAAAGACATTGGGTTATTTGATTCCTGGATTTATACATCTGAAAGAAAGGCGTAATAATCCTAGATTAGGTCCGACTGTTTTGGTGCTCTCACCAACAAGAGAGTTGGCAACTCAGATACAAGATGAAGCTGTGAAGTTTGGAAGATCATCTAAGATAACTTGTACGGTATGATTTTAGTAGTGCCTTCCTCAGTATTCTGCAGATTTGGTTTTTGTGCTGGTATATGTTGCTTGTTACTTGTGCATAGTCAGTTAGTCATTTAACCTTGCTATGTTACCGTTGTGTATTATTTCTTATATTTGTGCCTTCAAGTATCCTTTCTCTACTGCTTTTCTGGTCATATATTCTTTTTAGTTATGTCTTTTTTGATTGAGTAACGTCCTTGTGTTTATTAACAGTCTGTTAGATTATCCCCCTTTTCCCCCCTTTTTCAGTGTCGATTTTAAACAAGGTTTACATTGTAAAACACATGTTTATGTGTGTGTGGTCATCTTTCTTATGTTTCTGAGAGTTTCTTGCTGATATTAGTTTTGATCTTCATCTGATGAAGTGTTTATATGGAGGCGCACCTAAAGGTCCGCAGTTGAAAGACCTAGACAGAGGTGTGGATATTGTGGTGGCTACTCCTGGTCGATTGAATGATATTTTGGAGATGAGGAGAGTTACTCTCCATCAAGTGTCATATTTGGTATTAGATGAAGCAGACAGGATGCTGGACATGGGTTTTGAACCCCAGATAAGGAAAATTGTGAAGGAAGTGCCTTCTCGTAGACAAACCCTGATGTACACTGCAACATGGCCAAAGGAGGTGCGCAGAATTGCTGCTGATTTACTGGTCAATCCCGTTCAGGTTAACATTGGAAATGTTGATGAGCTTGCTGCGAACAAGGCAATAACCCAGGTACATTCTGGAATAAATTTGCTTCTTGGTTTTATTTCCTTAAATACATGTTAAGATTTCTCTGTTTGGCTGCATAGGAGGTTTTGTGTTGAATTAACTTTTGTGTCAAATTAACTTAGTTGTTTTATCCTTATGCCACAGTATGTTGAAGTTATGTCACCAATGGATAAGCGGCCACGCCTGGAACAGATATTAAGATCTCAAGAACCAGGATCAAAGATAATTATTTTCTGCTCTACAAAGAGAATGTGCGACCAACTTGCAGGTAACTTAACCCGGCAATTTGGAGCTGCTGCTATTCACGGAGACAAATCTCAGAGTGAGAGGGATCATGTGTTGAATCAATTTCGCACGGGAAGGTCCCCTGTGCTTGTAGCCACTGATGTTGCTGCTCGTGGACTGGACATTAAGGATATAAGGTTTGTTGGCTGTTAAAGTTGATCTGCATGTTGTGCAATAGGCATATATTTGTTGTTTGGTTAGACTAGGCACAAACATAAAAAATGATTCCATAAAATGGTTTTTGCAGAATATCAACTGTGTTATGGCCCATATGGATATATACTCATAATTTTGGTACATGTAGAAAATATTTTCTTGGTAAAGTAATTTTTGTTTTCAATACTTCTTATTCCTTTTTATTTATGAATGTATTTATTTATTTATAATCTGGTTAGTGTTGGAAGCATGTTCTCCATCCCATCACATAAACTTTTGTTATTGATGTTGAGGATTTTGCTGGATGGAACATTAGTCTTTATGACTAAGGTTGCCATTTCTTTTGCACTAATTGTGTTTTGATTGTGATTCATCTTACGTGATGATAGCATCTATCTTGTCACAGGGTGGTGATAAATTATGACTTTCCAACAGGAGTAGAAGACTATGTCCATAGAATTGGAAGAACTGGACGGGCAGGCGCCACAGGAGTGGCATATACGTTTTTCTGTGACTACGATTCAAAACATGCATCTGATCTTGTGAAACTTCTGGAAGGAGCAAATCAGAGTGTTCCTGATGAAGTTCGTGATATGGCTTCACGTGGTGGTGGTGGGAGTGGAATGGCAAGGGGAAGGCGACAGTGGGGCCCAGGCCCTGCTGGACGTGATGGAGGTGGTGGTGGACGTTATGATTCTTCATACAGTGGAAGGGATGGGGAAGGGGAGGTTGGGGAATGTCGTCATTTTCAGACAAGGGTGGTGGCTTTGGTTCTGACCGTGAGCACAGTGATGGGTTTGTTTTTCCTTTCCATCCCCCTGCCCCTAGCTTTTGTTTTAAGTTATGTGATAATTACCCTGACATTGAGTTTTACGAATTATAGAAAAAACCAATCACGAAATTGCAAATATCTCCTTGATGCATGTTTCTATATTACAAACTGCATCCTACTGGGGTAATTTGTAAAACAAATACAAAACTCAAGGGGCATCTGTAATACCTCAGGGATATTTTGTAATTTAAATGATAAACTGATTTTTTGGTAATTAAGCTAAAAAGATAACTGGATTTGTTGTAATTAAGCTAAACTTCAGCGGTAGTTTCTGTATTTATACCTTTAAGTTATCTACATCAATTGGGGGCTTCGATTAGCTTGTTCTATATGTGCCGCTTGTGGTTTAAGATTTTCTCTTTTAATGCTCACAGACATGATTATGGATCCTCTGGACATGACACAAATGCAACTGGAGGCTATCAATATAAGAGCTTTCACGAGAGCATGATGGCTGCTGCAAAGAACGGTGGAGGTACAAATTGCAGTCGCAGCAGAAGCCCCGACAAGAATTTGGGATGGGCTGAGAACCATGGAGGGGCCCGCAGCCGTAGCCGCAGCCGTAGCCCGAGAGATTTGATGGATCTGCTCCTCCCCGACGAAGTTTTCATGAAACTATGATGGAAGGTGCTCGATCGTTGCCATCTAAGAACGAACAAGCCTCACCTTATGCCAATGCTGACTCACAGAGTCATCACCTCGAGAAATCACTCCCCCCGCCTGATGATAACGAGAAGGAAATATCACAGGACAATGGCGTGCAATTGGAAAATGAACAATTGGCCGATGGATCAAATTCCAATGACGTGATAACTGAAGAGGATAATGCATGGAAGTGAGAATCCCACATGACTTGCTTTTTGTTCCCCATGCTTTTGACATGCTAACCACTTATGCTTTTTAGTGTTGTGGGGGATATTCATAATCTGTAAGTAAGACATAAAAATACTGTGGTTGAATTTCTCCCTCTGAAAAGTGATGTCTAGTAAACCTTTTCTAAGCTGGCCAATTTTTGGTGTATATTTTTTGTGATGTACTAGGTACAAGCTAACAGGGTCGGACAGAAATGCTACTACCGTAGATTATGGACTGTGGACTGTTCTTTTTTTGTAAATGTAAATCTATGGTTGGCAGATGAATTATATCTGTTCGCTTCAGATTATCTTATGGGCCAACGTGAAATTGAGATGTGCCCTTTGTTCAATAGAGCAATTTCAATTGCTCTACTCTAGTTATTCGAGGTGGTCAAATGCCTCACGGTTTGGGGTATAGTAATGGTGCTTTTTAGAAACCCAAATAACTGATCAATTTATTATTATGGATGTTTTCATTTAAGATTCAAATTTCTGAAGGCTAAAAGAAAAAGAAGTGGGTTTTCGATTATGCATATTTATGAGAAGTCATAAATAGAATTTCACCAATTGATTCTGGAGAAGGTTGCGTCAGGAAGCGTAAAACTTTGTCACTTTGCTCTTTTTGTGTGAATTTGTAGTGTTAACTAATTTTAGACAATTAATTGACACTATAAACTTTACACCACCGTTGATGATGGTGATAATTTTGGAGAATGTAGGGAATTTGGGTTTGGCTGAAAGTAGTGGCAATGCTGGTACGATACAAACTATCAGAAAAAGAAGCTGGGGTCTTAAAATTAAAAGCAAGATTAAACATTTTCTTTGCAAGTACTATTTTGGCATTCTTCCTACAACCTTTAATATAAGTAAGAGAGGGATGGATATTGATCCAATGTGTAAAAATGTTGTGGAGAAGAGGTTGAAACTACTGAGCATCTCTTATTCATTGTCCAAGGGCCAAAAAAGTGTGGAAATTATCCCCAATCCCAATGGGATGGTCTGTGAAGAATCTAATTCTTTTTCATGTTGGTGGGGCAAAATCTGTGGCCTGGATAGAGATCCTTGCTCGATTAAAAGAATTCTGCTAACCTCTTAGTTTATTGTGGTGGTTGTGGAAGACAAGGAACTTGTGGATCTTTGAAGAGTGTTGGAAGCCGGAATTCCTTTATTGGAGTGGAATGAATTCCAACAGTTGGAAGCTGGTTTCTGATTGTTATTCTTGAACTTGGTCTGTCTTAGTTGATTGTGGATGAGGGTGTTCTCTTTTTCAGTGTTTGAAGTTTGAATTTATTGTGTTACCTGATGTTCTCCGGAAAAGATTGAAGTGTGTTTTCAACTATGAGTTAGGGATCCTGATGGATTCAGTTGCTCCTTTTTGTATAGTTGGGTTACTTGGTGTCGTATTCAACTGATGGGTATGGCACTACCTATTGCCAAAACTTTCAACGGTGTTTTCGTTTTGCTGATTCGATTCTGCAGTGTGCTTATAGGACTATTGTCCTCTTGCTTGGAATTTATAGTTGTTTTTAAGTTGACATGTGGCCATTTGGCCTCCCATCTTAATATTCTTATTTGAGATTTATATTTAGGGATAATTACAAAAAGTACTCATGAGGTTTGACCTAATTATAAAAAAATCCAGCTAACTTTTAAAATTACAAAAAGTACCCCCAATGTTTGATTTAGTGTTAAAACTAAGAGGTAAACTGAAATATTTTTATAAATACGAAGGAGGATTTTGAAATGATTTTTGATTATGAAGGGTTTAAATGCTAGACAAAATGAAACCTCAAGGGTATTATTTGTAATTATGAAAGTTATGTGGGTTTTTTTTGTAATTAGAGCAAACCTCAAGGGTACTTTTTGTAATTATCCCTTTATATTTATTAACGAACGTTTCGAAAAAAAAAAATAGAATTTCATATCCATAAGATAAAATTACATGTTATGTTGGCAACCAATATTTAGTGACTTGATCAAGAAAATATATTTAGACGGCCAAAACAAAAGATAATGTTGTTCAATTTGTTGTCCAAATAGCAGAGACAATGGGCCCTCCGGAGGGAAAAATTAGGGTTTTGAGAAAAAGATACTCTCTTCTCTCTCCTCCTAAACCTGCATGGCCGGACACATCTTGATTTTCCTCAAGGAGCTCGATTTTTCTCTTTTCCCATAAATTACGAAATCTCATGATTCTTCATCCCTGCTCCTAGGGTTTTACTAAGGATTTCCCCAAACCCTAATTTTGCTACTTACAAGAATGGTGCAAGCTTCAAACATGAAGAACGTCAAATGATTTTTTTTACTGCATCTCTTGATCCTCCTACACGAATGTTTCAAACCGCTACAAGAATTAATCAATAAAATCAAGATCTGTTACATTATACATGTTTTCCTCAAGTTTTGGATCATCTTGTTGATCACGCTTTCAAGATTCTCAAGAACCATCCAAGAACGGAGATTTTTATTCCGTAATGATGGATGAAGGGATTTATTGCCAACGTACAATGGAGTTACGAGATTCATTAATCGGAAGACTCCTACTTCCAAAAGGGGCAAAACCATGCACGTTAGAGACATCAAATCGAAATTGCATGCCGTCTGGAGAATTCAACATGCTTGGCGATTGGTACCACTAGGTAAGGGTTATTTTAGTTTACAATTTAAGGATATAGCTGACCATAATCGTGCTTTCGTTAAAGCTTCATGGAATTTGAATCAGGGTACAATCCACATCACTAATTGGATCCCGGATTTCAATCCTTATAAAAGTAATACTTCTATGGCACAAGTTTGGGTTTGGATTTATGAACTAAGTATCGAGTATTGGCATCCCTCTTTGATTACGAAGATTGCAAGTGTGATAGGTACTCCGATGCAAATTGATGATCATTCGTTGTCCGGGGAGGTGGGACATTTTGTTCGAGTGTTAGTTGAACTGGATTTGAATAAATCTCTTCAGGAATTTATTACGGTTGAAAGGGTGGGACATTGCTCTGTTGTTTCGATCAGTCATGAGAATTTGCCGGATTTTTGCGTTAATTGTCGGATTGTTGGGCATCATATTACGAATTGTCGCCATCAAGATGCGACAAAAAGAGCTGACAATGTTCAAACTGATAAGAGCCCGGTTCGTGGACGATCTGTCATTAGAACGGGAAATCGTGGTAAGATTCTGGCTAACAAGGGTAAGAAAGTAGTTTCGGAAACTTGGGTTCAAGTTAAGCCCAGGAAAGCCTGTTCTGCGGAGAGGAGTAGTGGCCCTAAGGAGGGTGGACCATCCACTTCGGGTATTCAAATACGGAATTCTTTTAACGTGTTGGGTGATACATCAGAGGATTTGCATGAAGAGAATGAGCCCTCACATGTCCGTGCAGATGAGGGCCTCAAAGGTTCTTTATCAACCACCAGAACGGAATTCGGTTATTGTTCATGAGGACACGATTACTGCACCAAATTTAGATGAAAAGAGTCAAGCGGATCTACACAGTGCCATGTAAGTTGTATCTAGAAATCATCCGCTTAATGATTATGTTCTTAGCTCTAACGACCAATCAGAGGAAGCAATGACTGCATCAACACGGAAGCGTTGGTCTGATATGCTGGATGAAGAAGAACAAGACAAATCGGAAGCTTTAAAGACCAAACTAGGCAACTCCTCAACTATTCCACTTGTTATTCACTCGTGCTCCCTCAGAAGCTATGAAGGCTCTGGAAATTGCGGCTTGAGGATATTGGGCCGACATTCCACAAGCTACATCACACCATCAAGACGATACTCGAGCACGTACAAAAAATACAAATGACAATATCACTCGAAAATCCTTGAGACATAAACGTCTTTCATTTAAATTGCGTCATTAGGTTATTTTATTATTTTTTTCCTGAAATTTTGCATTGTTTTTGCTTTGCTACCTGATCGGCTTGTGATCAGGACCTTTTCCTTTCTTTTTATATATTTTCATTTATTTAAAAAAAAGTTTTACTAAAAAACAAAAAGCAGAAACAATGGGCAGCTGGCGGTAGCGGTCGCCCAACTTCATAAAATTTATAGAATTAATGAAAATTATAGGGACAATTACAAAAAAAAAAAACACTGACGTTTGAGCTAGCTAATTACAAAAAAAATCCTAAGATGTTTCAAAATTACAAAAGGCCCTTCAGATTTGATTCTGTCTTTAAATTTAAGAGAGTAATTGTAATATTTCTATGAATGTAGGGAATTTGAAATGATTTTTGCTTATGAAGAGCGAAAATGTAAGATATAATCAAACCTTCAGAAATCTTTCGTAATTTTCAAAAACCTCTATTTTTTTTTGTAATTAGCCCGAACATCGGTTTTTTTTTTTGGGATAGTTATCCCTGTATGATATATAATCATTAAAATTTTAAGACCTTTCCCCCTAAAAAAGATACCTCTTTATTCTTTATCTACAAATTAAAAAAAAAAAATTCTCACCCCCTCTCGATTGCTTCGTATTAAAACATATGGAATGAAGTTTTTTAACTTGATCCATCATATACGCTATCTTAAACTGACTGAAACGAACAAGCTGTCCCATTAATTTTAGCATAAGAAAAGCGTATGGTATAAGTGAAAAGTTATGTCCCATAATACTTACGACTATCTTAAAACCTCTATACATCATTTCGAATAAACATGAAAAAATTGATACAACTTTTAGGTGTATTAGAAAGCCGCCCTACATAGAAAACTATGACTCTCTATTTTGAAGCCTAGTTGGAGTATCCCTCATCACTATGAGTTTGAAAATTGAGCCTCAAATCAAAGTTTGCAGTTACTTGTTGCCCCTTAAAGTGATTCATCCTCTGGGAGCTCTTAACAAATTGTTAATCAATTAACAAATGCAATATGACTCCATTACTCAAGCAGCTTTTGGTTTGATCCTCTTTGCTCTTGAATACAAGAAAACTCCAGCTAGAGCCAAAGCAGTTCCTGAGATTTTTGATTGGTCGTAAATGCATGTGAGAAAAAGGGATAATTACAATAAACCCCTGAGGTTGGGCTAATTACAAAAAAATCTAGAGATTTTTTAAATTACAAAATACCCATTGAGGTTTGATTTCATCTTATATATTCCTCTTTCGTAAAAAATAGACTTTTAAAAACTCCCCTGATATGAAACATTAAATTTAAAACATAATAAAACCTGACTCAACTTTTTGTAATTTTGAAACATCTCTTGATTTTTTTTTGTAATTAGCCCAAACCTCATGATTTTTTTTTTTTTGTAATTATCCCAAAAAAAATAGTAGATAATTAAAATCGAGATTTGAGTGTTTTTACCTAGTGAATTTATGGGTGAGACGGGCGTTTGAAAGAAGATTACTGAGGAGACAATAACCACCACTCTCTTCACACTGTTTCCTACCGCGTGAGTCACTGGTGATACCTTTTGTAATATCATATAGGAAACCTGCCCAAAACAAACAGATAAATTTATCCAATTTCGAATTTTTCTGCTTCCTCGAATCAAGTAATAGAATATATATTTTGGAACCTCAGTTTGCCTAACTCGGTTAAATTTAAATTTGAATCCAATCAAACTGAATTTTCGATTTTTGAGCTGAACTCGAGCCAATTTAAAAATCCAAATTTGTTGATAAATTAAAACCCATGTCATAGTGATGGGCTCAACATAATTTTTATTATTATGAATATATATATATATATATATTAAAAAAGCCCAAATGTCCAAATATAATGAAGTCCAACAAGAATTTTGCTTATGGGCTCAATGGGCCTATATATGGTCCATACACCATATACCACCGTGGATAATAACTCAGAACGCTTTGAGATACTATAAGATCACCTCCAATTCCATTTCCAAGGTATGAAATTCATTTTCACAATATCTAGTCTTGTGAATTCTAGTTATTATTTGGCTCTCTAATCTGACTTGAGCGTCGGAGGGTTATCGCCGGGATTTTCTAACAACTTGTTGTGTTGCAGGCAGTAACCCAATTTACTTGTAGACTTCCAGCTCAGGATTTTGAAGAATATAGTGTTACCACCACATCACATAGTGTTAGAGATTAACTTTCAATTTTTTTTTGTTTTAATATGAAAAAGTCATGTTACAACTCAAGTCGCATTAGTTTATTACTACTGGAACTCCAAAACAACTATGATAACATATACACAAATCAAAATCAGAATCCAATTTACTCTGAGTTTCATCGAATTTCATTTCGTATTAGGATTTCAAGTCAAAGTTGGAAAAAAATCCCTCATATCGTTATTTAATTTGAATATTTATATACGAGTCGATTCAAAATCGATCGGAAATTCGAAAATCCTATGTTGGAAACTAAATCTCAATCTCTAATACATTGAAAAAAGTAAGCTTGGCTTTGGCATTACGCTTTGGGATCTCACTATGTGCTTTGTCATGAAGGTAAGAAAGAAGGAAAGGACTGAATCCGCTTGCTAGTAAGATGTGAACACCCCTAGCAATATACATGGTTCAAGTTATATGTGTAATTGTGCATATAATATGTATTTCTGTATCTGATTAGCCTCCAACAATTTTTTTTCTTTTTTTAATAGAGTCTGACATGAAGAATAAGGAAATCAAGGATGGTTGAAAGATGCTGTCGAAAAAAAGGATGGATTTTTATAGAGCTCACCTGTTGGTAGGAATGGAAGCAGAAACCAGATAAAAGAGCTCTTATACACAAATCTTTCACATTCAAACCTTGACTTGCCTGAATTATAAAGTAGATGAATTAATCATTCACAGTAAATTTCCTAAAGTGCTTAAAGTTAATATTAAGCATTTTTTTTTTCGTTTGGTACTTACAGCATATTGCAAGTATGAAGGACTAAACTTTACACCTTCCAAAAGAATGGCAGCAGGTGCCAGAAATATAAATGATATGATTGTTATAATGGAGAAGAGATTTATATTATCCAGAGTCTCCTGTCAATTGAAAAATAATAAGATACATTTTAGAGTTTTCAATATAATGTATGGATAATTACAAAAACGAAAAACCCTCATGTTTTGGCTAATTACAAAAAAGACCCATAAGTTTTTGAAAATTACAGAAACTCCCTTTAGGTTTGATTGTCTTGCAGTTCCCCTTCATAAGCAATAAACATTCAACCCCCCCCCCCCCACACACATTTATAGAAATATTATAGTTGCCCCCTATAATTTAAGACAAAATCAATACTCAAGGTTTTTTTTTGTAATTTTAAAAAATCTCTTGGCCTTTTTGTAATTAGCCCAAACCTCAGGTATCTTTTTGTAATTATCCCTATAATATATGCCGAGTTATATTATGTAAAATTGGACCATACCTCCTTCTTAACCATCAACTTTTTTACTGAACACGTTTCGTGTTTGGTTGGTAAGATTTGAAGCCATTGCGCTACCAAAACCTATCCTGTTAAAAGAAATTTACCATCAATAGTCAACTTGCTGAAAAAATAATCCGATGAAAATAGCTTTTAGCTTTTAATCAGCTTTCATACCAGTTGAAAGAGACCTCAGTGAATGAAGCTAATGCCACGCCACCAACAATAGGCACAAGAGAAGAAACAACCCATAGAGAGGGCCTCTGTGTCATCAGACTGAAAGTCAAAATCACTTCAAATAATAAATCATGTTTGCCTTCTGCCTAATGACAAAATGCATCTTATTTTAACATTTAAAGCATAACTTCAATGATTCCCCCGCCCCCCCAAATCTAATTCCTTGTTTGGATCCCTGTGATTGTACATTTGATGCCTTCTTCCTCGAGAGTGTTTGCAGCCACTTAAAACAACTGATTGCTAGCTTTTGATCTTTTCAAATACCAACTGCATTTCTAATTCGATTCGATGATGCATAATTTAATCAGAATCTAAAAGTAGAGTGTGGTGTGCTTTAGATTTCTCATATTGGTTCTAATTTGACTTTTACACATAAATAAAGAACTTTTACAATTTATTCAACAAAAACTCTTTTTTAACTTATTCAACTTTTAGCTTCTATTTGCAAACACTACTAACTTCCGATTCTCAACTACTTTTCGCTTCCTCGCTATGTAGAGATAATTTGTGAGAACATTTATTATACATCCGAGAGTTACATATTTATACAACTATTGGTAGGAACACAATCATTATAATATTCTAACCTAATCCCTAAAGTATGCAAACATGTTCCTTAAAGTACTCTAATCTAATTAATATATACACTAGCTTTAACACTCCCCCTCAAATGGAGCATAGGCATTGATCATGCCGGTTTGTTACAAAGATAATCAACCCGAACACCATTGAGAGCTTTTGTGAATATATCTCCTAATTGTTCTCCGGTTTTCACATATCCTGTAGAAATCAAGCCTTCCTGAATCTTTTCACGAATGAAGTGACAATCAATCTCAATATGCTTTGTTCGTTCATGAAATCTTTGGATTAGATGCGATATGAAGTGCAAACTTTGATTGTCACACCATAATTTAGTCGGTATAGAAACTTTAAAGCCTACTTACGTGAGGAGTTGATGTATCCACATTATTTCACATACGATCTTTGCCATAGCCCTATATTTCGATTACGCACTTGAACGCGAGACCACATTTTGCTTGCTTTTCCATGAAACCAAATTTCCTCCAACAAATACACGATAGCACAAGTAGATCTTCGATCTTCCTTCGATCCCCGATCGGCCAAGAAAAACCTTCAATTCTAGTATGACCATGATTGCTATAGAATCCCTCGCCAGTGCTCCTTTCAAATAACACAAAATTTGTTCAATGACTTTCCAGTGGTTGATTGTTGGGGAAGACATATCTTGACTTACCATACTAATCGAATAAGCTATATCCGGACGGGTAATGAGAAGATAATGAAGGATGGCCTAACCGACAACGGGCGACAAAAGGGGTCACAACGCAGAACAAGCAATAGACTTTGGAAACGTGTGTATCAAGGATGTAGAGGCCCCTGATTCATGTCCTTTACCAATAATCTTCTTCGTCATAAGATCCCAAACAAGCAAAAATCGGAAAAAATGAGATACAACAATTAAGAGAGCGAGTAAGTTTGCTAACTGACACTAAATTAAAGGATAAGTCTGGTAGGTTTAAAACAGACTGTAACGGGAGTGAGGGTGTTGGGATAATGGTGCCAGATCCCAGAACATGTGACGTAGATCCATCGGCTAAGGTAACTGATGAACTAGACGCATGGGATTTAAAGGAAGTGAATAAACCAGAATTACCTGTCATGTGATCGGTGGCACCAGAATCAATGACCCACTTGGAGGATGAAGAAACAAGACATGTGTTCATTTTACCTGAATCGGCAATGGCAGTGATGGGAGGAGATGAAGACTTTAGAGATGCCTGGTACTGTGAGAACTTGGCATACTCATCAGCAGAGAGTAAAATGGGCTCAATATTAGTAGTAGAAGCAACATTAGCTGAGTGGTTAAACCGATTCTTGCGCAGTAACTTTGGACAATCCTTTTGAAATGACCCGGATCATGACAATAGCGACACCCAATATCCCCTGAATCGACGACCCGATTTCCAAAGCTTCGCCCTTTATGTCCACCTTTGTATATCTTTGGTTTTCGTATTAGAAGTGTAGCCGACAAGAGCACTTTGTTAGGATCGAATAGGAACTGGAATTTCCGTGCGGAGAATTCGGCTAAAAACATCTTCAAGGAGGTTATCTCGTGGCTAGAGAGAATCGAGACTTGCGATCTCGAATTCGGACGGAAGACGGCCCAAGAAACTCATAAGCGCCATTTTTTTCGCCGAGTTTCTTTGAATAGTAATATCGTGCTAAATGGAAGTAACATATTAAGCTCCTCATGTGTTTTCTTAAAATCGATAAAGTAGTCAGTAAGAGATTTTTCGCCTTTTTCGGCACGATAAAAGGCTTGACACACATCATATATACGTTTGATATTGCCTTTACCCGAGTATATGAACTCCAAATAAGTCATTAACTCCTTCACAAACTCACAATGATTAACCATACCAACAACATCACTTTCAATAGAATTACATATTTGTAGGAACAAGCGGGCATCATCTCTTAGCCAAGTAACTTTTGAATTAGCAGTAGGTGCGTCGTCAGTTAAATGATGATCCATAGAGATACTACGTAAATATAGTCTAACGAGTTTTGCTCAGTCTAAGTAATTAGACCTATTAAGTTTATGTTCGATGATTTTTGACATTACCGGAATCACTTCGGACGTAACAACAGATTTCTTGTCATCCACAGATTGCTTGTCATCCATATTTTCGAATATTAATCGATTTAATTCAAAAACACGCAACAAAATGTGACAAAATTCGGAGGAGAACCTGGATGCTGTCGAAAGTCAAACCTGGTCAGACTGATTTCAACACAAGAGACTGGTTGGCGGAAGGAACTGCGGGCCAGTCAAACTAAAATCCAGACCCAAAAGCACTCTTGCTGGAGTAGCAACAGAACTGAAAATCAGAGCACAGACAGAAGAAAGAAAAAAAAAAAAGATCAGAAAAAAAAAATTGTTCGGTTGCAGGCTGCACGCGCTGATAATGGCGACGGAACTCCAGGGGATGGTCGACTGAGGAGGGGCGCAACCCCTGGTGGTGGCGGTGAGAGGAAAGGACGGCGCGTGGGGGAAGCACGCTGGTTATGTTTGCTGCGCGTGTGGGCTCCACGCGCCGGCAACGGTGACCGGACTCCGGGAACTGAGAGAGTGGTGGAGGGCGAACGTCGTGGTGGTGGCGGTGAGGTGCGGTGGTGGCTGGAATTCCATTTTTTTTTTCTTTTTTTTTTTTTTTTTTTTTTTTAATTCTGAAAGCCCAAACCCCAAACCCTAGCTGAAAAAGGGAAAAAAAAATAGGAAGGAATACTCACAATCTGAAAACCTTAATCCCTCTCGAAACCTAGCTTGATACCATGTAGAGATAATTTGTGAGAACATTTATTATACATCTGAGAGTTACATATTTATACAACTATTGGTAGGAACACAATCTTTATAATATTCTAACCTAATCCCTAAAGTATGCAAACATGTTCCTTAAAGTACTCTAATCTAATTAATATATACACTAGCTTTAACATGCTACAATATATCACTTCCTCTAAAACAGAAATATTTGAAAACACTCCCTATTTTCAACAGTCGCTTCCCGCCTCACACACCAGAATATATGCTTTCCAGAACTGCTCATAAATAAGCATGCAGATGTTCATTATCAGGCCACAAAATGAGAGAAATAGAATCCTACACCGGGTATTTCATGGTATAAAAACGCAAACACATACATACATAGACCGACAACTTGCATGCTCCCACATATGTATCAAAGTAGATTCAACAGTCCAAAGACATAAGATGGCGCGACTATTATACCTCACCAAAGAACAGGGCAGAAAGCAAGACTGTGAAGAAAGGTTCCATTGCCTTGATTGTGTGTGTGAATGAAACAGCAACTTTCCGAGACTGATGTTTGTTAGAAGATTTCCTACCGTGTGTCCAAGAGCGAGCAGAAAGATTGCTGCAAACTGAAAAATGATTTTGAAAATAAATACATAAGCCAAAAACATGAAGAAAAGCCATTTACACCATTAAAAATAGATAATTACCTGAGACCTATTCATTTTAGGTTTTGGATGCAGATTCAGTGCCCACATCAGAAAAATTACAACTGTCCCACAACCGAACTGAAATGCTGTCACTGTTGCTGGGAATGGATAAACCTTCAGAACCTGTCATGAATATTCAAGAAGCTAATATCATCATAATTTACAAGTTGACATGCAGATGGTTTAACATTTCCTAGTAGGCTAAATTTCAATTTTAGTGTTGTACCTGTAGAGGGTTGGCAACAATAGTCCTTCATAAATCAAGAATTGCCCACAAAACAAATCCCATAATTTTCGAATAACTCTCGATTTGATTCATTTAATCACCAAAAATTGGAATATTTGTTGGATAAATCCACATGTCTATATTTCCGACCAAATCTGTTGATGTGAAAACCAATTTCGCTAATATGGTCATCCTTCTTACAGTGAGTTTTGTGTTTCCTGAGTTTTTGTCTCAACCAACTTGCCCATTCAGTTGGAGGATGCCAACTTAAGCGAAATGATTTTCATATGAGCGGGTTTAGCTGAAAATGTGGATTGTCCTGTAAATTTTTCAATTTCCGGCAACCAAAGATTGAAATCAAAAGTCTTTTAGAAAATTGCGTAATTTTCTTGCAAATCGTAATTTCTACATTACCATTGTTGGCACCCTCTATAGCTAGAGGACTAAAGTTGCAATTTAGCCTTTCCTAGTACCATATATTATATAACAAGAAACACGAAAGAGAAATTACACATTGAGAAACAGAGAAAAAAAAAGGCAGGAAGGAAAAGGAACCTGTTTGTTGAAGATGTTGAAATATATGTTCAATAGATACCATATTGCAAACATGGATCCAAGCTGCAAAGTCCTCATCTTTTCACCTGTAATCGTTACCTCATTTCTGCTTTCGGGAAAAGCTGCTGACCTGACTGTAAAGTCAAATCTTCTCTTGCTAGCCAACTTATACGCACTGCTTCTGCCTTTAAAACTTGAAGTTGAAGGCAATGAGATTCCATAATTATGATGTAATTGATCACAAGATTTCAGAAAACGGCACCGGTTAACGGCACATAATCTGCAGTTGAAGTTTTGAAATGGTTGTTTCATACAAGTGAAAAATGGTTTGGAAAGGGAGAGAGCTAATGCATAAGTTCCCATGTCTTGATTCTGCTCAAAGGTGTTAAAAAGTTTTGAGAGGGTATTAAGGGTACACTATTCCTAGACCAATAACTGTTTGTGTTAAGGAATATGGATTTCAGTAGCGTTGCTAATTAAAATACCAAAAACATTTTGTACATCATACACGTATAACTTGAATCAAGAGGGGCCTTGTCTTGTAGTCAGGGATAAAACTATTACTTCAAGAACCGGATTTAAGAAAAGTAAGGAAAAGGAAAAGGGTTTTAACCCAATATAACTTAATTACACAAAAATCCAATTGTGTTGCAAAATTACAAAATCTGTATTTATTTAACAGGTATCCTCATATTTATACGTATGAAAGCTAGCTGAAATTTTCAAAGTTAGATTGAATTTAGAGTATACTTTTTATAATTAACCCTGAAAAATGGATTCATTAATCACCATTTTCAAAGAAAAATCCTGAAAGGAGAATTTGGAATTTGTGTTGTGTGGTGGTGGTGAACAGGCAGGAATTTTGAATGAATGGATGGAGATTTGATCAGGCATGTGTTCTCAAATTGGTAAAAGCAAAATTGTGGCAAGCAAAGCTCCTCAGAAAATCAAACTAGCATCCATCTGTATTGTGGACCTCCCCATAGACAATAAATAGTCCGCAACGATTTTCCACCATTTTTATGATCAGAAATACAAATGGCCCCAGCCCTTCCAGAAAAGTCAGAATTGCAGATTAACACCTTAGAGACGACTTTTGTTGTATCAAAATCATGGACTCAAAGATCAACACTTCACCTCTCTCACCCCATTTAGCAAGAAAATTATACTTTTCTCTCTTTTTTTTTTATTTTTATTTTTTAAACATTGCGCATAATTATCATCAATTTGACTCCTGAGAACCGTAATTTGCCATGTCTGGATGAGCCAGCCATTAAGTCCACGAGACAAGTCAATTTTTCAGGCCATCACCAAGTAAATCAGTCCTGGCAAAACAAAAAACAAAAACAAAAACATCCTGTAATTCGATGAACAATTAAGTCGTTTCTCGGCAAAACAAGCTTCAAAATCTCGGTCAGACTGTAATATATCCTTCAAAAACTCAAGCATAAGGCAGCTAATATGAGTGTTTTCCAGTTAGAATCCACCATCCCCCTCCAAAAATAGTCTACAAACAATAGAATTTGGAGGGAGAAAAACAAAAAAAAAATAGGGATAATTACAAACACTACCCTAAGGTTTAGCCTAAACACTAAAAAACCCAATTCTTTCAAAATTACAAATATGCCTTGACATTTTTTTCTTTATTTACAAATTGCACCCTCAACAGGGGTATTTGGTGGATAAATATGAACATCAATGGGGTGGTATTGTAATTATCCCAAAATATAATCAAGTAAAAGAGCAGAGACCATCATTAACCATATGTATGGAAAACGCAACCTGCAATTGAAAAACCATAAACACCAAAATAGCTTAAACATGAAAATATAGTCACTTCATTATCCAACAATATCGACTCCTCAATATCTTACATGGAAAGCATACCAGTAAAATTCAATCTAGGAGTTTCACAAGATCTCTGTATAATCTCAATTGAAATTGAGCACAAGACCCGATCATCTTGCTTCAGCATTTTTGCAGCAGAAGGAATAGCCAAACAGGGCTGAACCAGATAAAAGAAAACAAAATCTGCCGGCGTCCAAGTTCATCCGCGAAACCCTAGCCTCTCTATCTCTCTCTCCCCCGACAGTCACCAAACTGATCAATTCTGAAATTAACATAGTGAAATCCACTCTACTACTCAACTTATTTGCAAATGTGGATTGTATAACTAGATTCCAAACAATCGCTTCACGATGACTGCACATTTAGTGATGGATTCGGTAAGTAGGTGATCGTAAGGAGAAAATACATATATTATCACTATATTCTGAGGCTCAAATCCAGTGGACACGCATAAATCAGAACCTGGAACCAGATCTCACAATTTTGAGCCAAAATGCCAAATCCTTTTTTTTTTTTTTTTTTTTTTTTTATCTTCCACCCAATCCGATCTGAATGCTTAAATCTACCTTCTTTGCGTATCCCTTTCAGAAATTTTATGGCCTTCATATTAGCGCTCTCTCCTGAGAAATTTTTTTTTTTTTGAAAAGAAAAAAAAAAAGAAGGAAAGATGTTTCTGGTCGGATCAATCGGTATTCTTGTTAGGAATTTCAGTCACTTTTTAATAAGCAGGTACTCTGCAAGCACAGGGAAAAAAGGGCAAATGAAAAGTGAAGTATAACGGTTGAATTTGAAAAAAAAAAAATCAGTTTGGGATAAGGTGATCTAGCTACGTTTTTTTGGAGGGATTAGATTAGACGATATGGCGCCTATTTGGATTCAATTTAATATGAAATTTATAAGTTGCTGTTTGGAATGAGGGAAATGGGACCATGCATGATGCATGTAGTCGTGCAATATATCTCAACGGACCTGGTGCACGAGGAAAGTGTGAACATTAAAAAATAACAATTATTACTAGTACTACTACCAGTTGCTATCTTCAAAGGAAATATTTAAAAATTAGCCAAAATATCCTTTTCGCGCTTTTTCATCAGAGCAACTCCACAAAAATAAGGCATACATTGCCTGGGAAAACACAAGCAACACCAATTTATCTATACATGTGGCTATTCTATTGGTCCGTCATCTTAAGACTTGTAAAATCCCATTCTAGTAAGTAGTAACTAGCAAAGTAAAACAAATTTTTAAAAAAGATAGAAAAAAGAGGTGTCTTGAGGATAACAAAACATTCGATTTCTCCCAATTCCAGTATATCCATAACAGCCATAGTAACAAAATTCTCCGGATTTTTGTATAAAACTCGAATAAAACTCAATATTTTCATGACTTAAAAATCTCGTATGCATGTTCGTAGATAATAATGTGACAAAATCTCCCGGATTTTTCGTTAATAAAGCAATTAAGTCTACAAATTTGTTTGTTATAATAAAATTATTCTATATTAATTTGTTTTCCTTTTATTTTCAATGTGGAAATATAATTTTATTAGATAATATAATTTTAATAAATAATTTATTGATAATCTTCCAACCAATATATATTATTTTCTAAAGAATAATTAAATAGTTGTATCGATATATTCCCAAACTAATCGCGTAACATACAAATGAATTTTGTTGTATAATCGAGACTTTATTTTCCCCAAATTCTCCCAAATAATACTCGATTTACAAAGTTTAAAGGCAAACAAATTATTCCCGAATCCAAAGATTTGTTACCATGATAGCGTCTAGGCTTAGAAAAAGGTTCCGACTGTAAGAAGTAACGGTTTGCAAGCTGTACAATCCTCACAACTTCATCTTCTTTAGCTCTATATTTCTTGGCACATAAACTAACTGTAGGTTGAAATTTAAACAAGTGCTGGAGCTTGAAGCTTCGACTCAAGATTATGTGCAACAGCATCAATGAATTCTTCGGTGTTCAAGTAAAACTCTCTTGATACCCTGCACATCAAACAGGAGCTTAAAAACTGCAAGCAGATATAATTTGCACTGAAAACTATTAGATCCATTCAACAAGAATGAGGCATCCAGATAAGTTTCAAAATTATAATAGATCCCTTGAGTTTGATTTCGTCTTATATTTTTCCCCCTAGTAAGAATTTTTTTCCAAAACCCGCCCCTTAAATTTATGGAAATATTACAATTAACCCCTTAAAATTAAGGCATAATCAAACCTCGGGGGTAATTTTTGTTATTTAGAAATTTATCTGGGTGTTTTTGTAATTAACCCAAACCTCAGGGTAGTTTTTGTAACTATCCCTTTATACAATTTGATTGAAACTTGAATATGTGCTTTCAGTTTGTTGTCCAATGTGACGAAGTGGTCATCAGTTTTAACAGTATCAATTGTTGTATCCCAACAAGATAAACACAACATTAATTCACTTTGGCAGGCTTCCTATACCAATTTCTTTATTTGGGTAGAAAAATGGTCCTACTTCAAGTTTCATTGAAACTTAGAACGACAATGACTAAGGTGCAACTTAACATAAGATACGTGCTAAAATTTAGTTTGTGAAGCCATTGGTGTCAAAGTATGCACAGTTTAATACAAATTGGAAAAGCACCACTTACTTTGGGCCGTGAATCAAAATAGCAAGATCTTTGGTCATCTTTCCAGATTCCACTGTCTCAATACATGCTGCTTCTAGCTTGTGAGCAAAATCTAACAGCTTTACGTTTCCGTCAAGCTTCGCTCTGATAGAGACGTTGGACATGCATAATGAATTACTTCACAATTAAAAGATTCATGCATAGGAACTCAGGTTCTAGAAGCATACAACAAAACAGGTTGAGAGCCAAAAGAAATAAGATAACAGTGACTTTGGTAAGCAAGGAGATATTAGCACTAATCAAATATCTCAATAATGTAACTGCAATTGAGGCAATGGGACAGAACCTTGGAACATAGAGTTCTGAAGAATTTTAGAAATGATATCAATGGAATGATCACTTAAAAGTGAGAATTAAGATTAAAAACCAACAATGACAAATAAGTGAAGTAAACAGGAAATTGAAAATAAACGCAAATTTTGAAATCCTCAGACAGAATGTGGCCATCATACGAGTACAAGGATAGACTTGTATCACTGATTTTATTCCACTGCAAGTCCAAACATGGATGTAGAAAAGGGGAAAATCATACAGATGAAGCTCAAAAAAGTTCCCCACTCTAATTTAAATACTTGCAGCAAACTGCTTTTCTCAGGTGCTTATGATTTAATCTAAATCGACATAGACAGGACAAAGACAGGCATCAAGGCCTCCAAAAATACAATTATATATGAACAAGAGCAACAACTCACCGATGTTCTAATCCTCGTGTCCAGGCAAATATGGAAGCAATACTGTTGGTGCTGGTTTCTTGCCCCTTTTGATGCAACCTAAAATGACGGGTTACAGTACCATGAGCCGCCTCAGCTTCTAATGTTTTACCATCACCCGATAACTGCGGAGCAAACATGACATATGTACAACTGTCACAAGAACAAATAGATAACATGAGCTAAATTGTGGATATGCCAAATTAACGACTGACCAAAACAGAAGTCATAAGTCCAAGAGAACCAAATCCTGCACACAACAAAGGAATATCAGGACATTAGGAGCTTGCCGATATATTTGGTTTCGTAGGATCTTTGATTAATTCCATAGGAGATTCCTTTTCAAAATTTATCGTCGTATCAGTTTCAAATCTTCAATCTCAGGCATTTCAAATATCATGTTACCAGTAAGATAATGTGTTGGTGCAGTTTTATACAGGATATTTATGATTCAAATGAAGATTTCAAGTCAGAAATTCTAATTCCTTCCAAATATAAAAAATAAAAAGAAAAAAAAATGTCAGTCTAGAAAGACGGAATGTACAGAACATAACCAACACCAAACTAGGTAAAGCAGCTTTAGTGAATGAATCTGCTACAAAAGAGGTAATATTGGGATGTAAATAAATTAGGGTATATAACGTGGACACCCCCGGGGATCTGGTGATCTGGTCTAACTACTCTCCACATGATTGAGTTAACAAGATAATCAAAACAATTGGAAACCACATGAGGTTATGTATAATACATTGTCAAGATGAAATCACCTTGAGCAAGTAAATCACTCTGGACGTCTCCGTCATAGTTTTTACAAGCCCAAACATATCCACCTTCACTCTTCAGTGCATAGGCCACCATGTCATCAATCAACCGATGCTCATACCTAAACAAAAGCAAAGAACATTCTGTAAACAATTCAGGAGACAACGTAAATGCATATGGAGCTACTGTACATCACAGATACAAAAATAACCATATAGAATGTTCTTCAAATTTTTCCCTCCATTTTTCTTCATACACCTCCTGAAATATGTCCTTGAACCTGGAACAGTGGAAATGTGACATGAAAACTGTGAGACATGGTTCCATGTTTCAAATGATAAGACACTCTAGTTTACAAAAAAAGAAAAATTATATTACCTGCCATCATACTTCTTAAGGATGGTATTTTTCGTACTCAAGTAGAGAGGCCATTTTTTCCCAAATGCCATTGCCATTGATGATTCGCAAATGCTCTAATAGACTGATAAATTACCACAAGAGTTTAGATAGGGAGTATTTGACTGGATATGTACATTAAAAGAAGGTAGCAAATTTGCTGGTAGATCACTGAATGGACAAACCTGATCAACATTATACATAGCAAGGGCAACTCCGGGACCTTTAAAATCATACACATCCAGTTCTAAGGGTTCATCCCCATTTTCTGGCACTGAGAAACAAACAGAACAACAACCTTTGTGTAAGCATGCACTTGTTTCAGAAGTAAAGTTTCGACCACATTTTAATAAAACCACTTGAACATAATCAGCTAACCAAAAATCATTTTAAGCTTTCCAGGTCTTTCTATTATAGCGTCCGTGGCACGATATTGATCACCAAAGGCATGTCTACCAATGCAAATGGGTTTTTTCCAGCCTGGAAAATGGGGTCACAATAACTGAATATTGTTTCAAATATTTTATTTCATTCATAAATTAACAATCAAAATGTTACCAGGAACAATTTTGGGAATATTTCGGCACAAGATAGGTTCGCGGAAAACAGTTCCTAAAACATTGATAGAAAAAAGCCAATGAGTAAGATATATTATCTTGCAGTTATAACACATAAATTATGATGTCTTGATACTGAAACAGCATGACTGCAAATTGTACGTAGAGACCATTCAATATATTTCTGATTGTGCCGTTGGGACTTCTCCACATAGCTTTTAGTCCAAATTCCGTGACTCTAGTCTCATCTGAAACAACAATATAAAACTTCTTTACGTTTTCTAATTATCATAAAAATTATCAAATGTAGCATGAAATCTGGAGTACAAGTAACCTGGAGTAATTGTAGCACATTTTATGGCAACATTGTACCTAAAGAAAATACAGAGCGAAGAGATGAGACTTTCTTACACACCAAGAATATGTATTTATGGCAAAATTCATGTCTTGCAATATAAAACACAACATCCTTACTAGTATAATATAACTGTTCAATCATGTATATTTTCTGTCAGTTTGCAACCAGAATTTGAATCTCTACACATATTGACCTCTGACAATATTTGTGATGGCCAATGTTTAGTTTCACCTTTAAAAGTCACAACTCCTGTACTTGACACTCATTTAACGGTAATATGATGCTGCCAATGAAACGTTCCTCTAACATGTCTCGCATAAAAATGTATTACAATGGCAAAGAAGAAATAAATGAGCAGGTATGGTCTATTCTTTTTACTTAAATGCTTATATCTAGTGGATGAGAGGAGCAACCTGCAGTTCCTACATATGCCCGCATCTAAGTCATCTGCAAAGCAACTTCTAGAAAATGCAGCATTAGATTTGATTTAATTCTTTCCTTTTTTTTTTTTTTTTTTCCTGGATTATGTCTATCTGCTATCACTGGAACAGTAAAAAGATAATTGCAGCATTCAACAAAATTTCAAAACAATCTGATCATCCTCAGGATGGTTTCCCGGTAGCACAAAATCTACCAAGCATACTATTAGCTACAAACCACAGTCAAACATTCCGAAAATCAACTACAAAAACACAATATTATACATTGTCGCGCTAATCTCACTGTGTCAACCAACTTAGCACAAACTCCACAAACATACAACACGCAAAATTTTAACACGCAAATATGTGGTCCACATAATAATCAGTGTACTTACTTAAGGGCCGCTTCCGCACTCTCTACAGTAACTTTATCATCAGTAGCATCGCGGTTTAGTATCCCCAAGTCAAAGTACTTTCTATCCAATTCAAGATATGGAAATATCAACTGCATTCACATAAAATCCAAGATACAAACAACCACTTAACTACTAATATTTGTATACGAACACTCCACAAATACACAATAAGTCAGAGCTCGTAGTTCAGACCTTGTCTTTAATCATGCTCCATATAACTCGCGTCATCTCGTCACCTAAATTCACCAGTGCAAAACAATACCAAGTAATCAACAATAGCAACCAAATATTGTCAATAACTAATTCTTTTATGTATTTTCCAAGTACCATCCATTTCGACGATGGGGTTCTGAACTCGGAGTTTTTCGGCAGCAGCGATGGCGGCGAAGCAGCGAATGGAAGCATTGGGGAAGCGAGTGGAAAGAGAAAAGCGGTTCTTGCAGTGTATTGAATTGGAAAGTTTAGGATTGTGCGGGATAGATAATCTAGGGTTTCTGATGGCAAGCAATGATTGTGATGATAGAGTAGCGGTGGTGGAGATCATGGCGGTGGAAAGCAGCCGGTGGCGGAGTGCGAGCATTTGTTAGACGGTGCTTGGCTTTATAAGAAGTAAGAACGCCACGGGCTTTTGCAAATTGGACTTATAATAGCTAAAAACCTTTACACCGTTGAGTTATATGGACGGCGTTTTGTCGCACTATTCAAATTTTGTCCACTTGTTTTCACTACGTAACTAAAATTAGCGAAAAGGAAGTAGGAAGTAGGAACTCATATAAATTTATAAAACTACAGTGAGAATTATGTACTTAAAATAATAAAGTTGGTGTAGTCTTTACTCTTTAGAAAATCGATTCCAAATAATTAACTTCGCAATTTTTTTAATGTCGAGCGGGTTTTGCTACAACGCAAAAAAGTCGTGTTGACTGTGGACTGGTGAGTAAAACAGCGGATGAGAACTTTTATTCCTATTTCATTTCTGTTGCGGCTTTTTAATATGATAATTTTTATACACGTGACAATAATTTGTGCGATGAAATAGGAGATAAAACACATTTTGGAACATAAGATTCCATCCAGAAAAACACAAGGTACACAAAGACGGCATTGGCTTTGGTTATAATGTAGCAGAAATGCCCATGAATTTTTTTCCAAAAAAAATAAAAAGAAAAGAAAAAGAGAGAGAGAGAGAGAGAGAGAGAGAGAGAGAGAGAGAGAGAGAGAGAGAGAATGACTACTTTCAAGTAAGATGGGATTGTATTTCAGAATTGAACAGTTGCAAAACCCAATAAATCTCATTGGATTGAGTATGAGTTTCATCCTGGGAATAAAATAGATGAACTTGATTTCTCAACTCAATCCAACTACAACCTCCACTTTTCTTGATTCCTTTCTGGTTCATCAAATTTCTCGTACTCATCACATCTTTCCATCTTCCTTCTGAAGCATAAATATTCGACAGAAGAACATAGCCACCAGGCTTCGTCTCCACAATTCCCGATAGTTTTTCAGCTACCCTCCCAGCTAACGTCTCGTTCCCAAACGTTTTACAACCACTAAGCAAAGCAGCCCATGCATTTGCTTCAGGTTCCAAAGGCATACTCTTGATGAACTCTTCTGCCTCAAAAAGCCGTCCTGATCGAGACAGCATGTCGACTACGCTAGTATAGTGCCTCTCGTTCGGCCTGATGCCATAAACCTTCTCCATTGAATTGAAGTAACTTAAACCTTTATCAACTAAACCACAATGAGAGCAAGCAAAAAGAACCGACAAAAGAATGAGCTCGTTCGGTGCAATGGATGATTTTTTTTCCATTTCTTCAAACAGACGAAGTGATTCCTCCGCGAATCCATTTTCTGCTAGCCCTTGAATCATTGCCGTCCAAACGACCTCATTCTTTGTGGGCATTCTTTTAAAGATCTTTCTAGAACTTTCTATACTTCCGGATTTTGCGTACATGTCTCACGAGTGCAGTGCCAACAAAAATGTCATGCTGAAAGCCGAGTTTTAGAGCTTTTGTGTGTGCGTACTTACCTCTCTCTAATGAAGCTAAGCTTGCACAAGTTTTTAAGATACTTGAAAAAGTGGATTTATTTGGCTGTTCTCCGGACAAAATCATTTCATCGAACACTTGGAGCACCTCGTTGAAATTTTCAATACCTAAATGACCAGCAATCAATGAGTTCCAGGATATGTTGTTTTTGTGAGGTATTTGATTGAAAAGCTCTGTAGCTTTTTCTAGTTGGGCATTGAAACCATAACCAGAAACCATTGAGTTCCAACAGACAACATTCTTTTCTGGAATTTCATCGAACACCAAACGGCCATCTTTAGTATTTCCACATTTGCAATACAAGTCAATAAGTGAGCTACCAACAAATACATTTATCTCCATACCAATTTTCAAAATATGAGCATGAATATTCATTCCAGCTTGCAAAGCCTCGAGAGTGGCTAATGCGCTAATTACACTAGAATAGCACGATACATTTGGTTTAAAGCTATGTCGAACCATCTGCTGAAACAGCTTTACAGCTTCTTCGGCATTGCCACTCTGACTAAACCTCGCTATTATTGCACTCCAAGTAACTTCATTTCTTTCGGGCATTTCATCAAACATCCGACGAGCTTCTCTCAAGTCACCCATCTCAACATACATGTCTAGGATTGTGGTCCAAGAAACTACATCCTTTTCTTCCATTCTATCAAATGTTTTCCTTGCAGAATCAATTTCACCCAACCTTAGAAATAGTGTAACCAATGAATTTGAAACACATACATTATTCTCAAACCCAGCCTTAACAATCAAACCCAGAACACTTTTTCCTAATCCTAAATCACTTAACTCCACACACGCCCTAATGATAGTAGTAAAAGTAATATCATTAGGCAAAACTCCAGATTGAAGCATTTTCTTACAGAGCCTCATTGCTTGAAAACTCAGCCTGTTTTGGACAAGCCCATTAATTGTTGCAGTCCAGGTAAACACATTCGAAAATGGGTTTCTTTCAAAATAAACCATTGCTTCATTTACGTTTCCATGTTTCAATAAGCCAGAAATCAGAGAAGTCCAAGAAACCTCATTTCGTTCAGGCATTTCATCGAACAACCGACACGCGTCAATTACTTTACCCCACTGGAGATTTGCAGTGATCAAACAGTTCTGAACAACTAAATTGAACCCATTAAACTCCTTCAACATCTGGTCAATTTCGAATGATTTCCTGGAGTGTAGATACATGATGAGTAATTTAACGGCTATGTATTTCTGGGATGAGAGGCCCATTTTGATTAAATGGCAGTGGAGGGCATTTCCATGATTGACCAACCTCTCATTTGTGTAGAACTCTAGCAGAGTAACGCTTTTCCTAATGAGTGCCTTTAGGCTTTTTTTTTTTTTTTTTTTTTTTTTTTTTTTTTTTTTTTTGATAACTCGCCAAGAACTGCGCTTACGCCCGACTACGCCTCGAGACAACAATTTCCATTTCCTCATTCTTTGCCGCCAAGGTAAAATCATGGAGCGGATGACGCACTGCGCGCTCGACGTGTTACGGTGTTGGCATTGACGATAAACCAGATCCTCCAGGGTAAAGAGAACAATTATGTTCGACCCCAATCTACTAATAACGATCTCTCCCCGAATCGAACCCACACGGATCTTATTCAAGATATGAGTTCACCAAATCTTGGAGTTCGCATATACGCCTTGGGAAGCGATTTGATGGAGAAGGGATATGAACCCTCGACCTCCACCCCACAAACAATTTGATGGGGCGAGGATTTCAACCCCTCGACTCTCCATCCCACAATTGTGGTGGTAAAGGTGGGTAGGCTTTTTCTTGAGTATATAGAGAAGAGAGTGCTGAACATATTTCTCACTCTGAACAGAGGTCGTTAAGTTATTTGGTGAGAATTTTATGAGAGGTTGACGAGAAAATGACAAGGCCGTGTTCTTTATCCTTTTCCACTCAATTATGTTTTTTAGTTTGTTTATTTATTTAAGTTTTTCTAAAGTTTGCTATTTTCTTCCAAAAAAAAATTTGAATTCTTTCTTTGTCGTCATCAAGGCGACCGCCATTCGACCCCGATTTTGAGGGCCCCAATTTTAAATAAATCTTTATATAGGTTATATTTTTTTATTAAAAAAACAAATTATAGGGGCCCCCAAAAAGTTAAAAAATACCAAATGACAAAAATTAAAAAAAATACCAAAAGGCTTTTTGCTTTCAAAATTATACTAAGAAAATTAATCTAACTTCTAAATTCAAAATAAAATAAACATGTTTTTCTTTCATATTCTATTTCTACTCAAAAACAAAATCTTTTTTTTGAAATTTAAAAAGGTATATGAAAGGTTTTTTTTTAAAATTGTAAAAGCTTTGGATTGTTTTTCAAATACTTCAATTGTTTATAGGGTTTTGTTAACTATAACAGTAACCGTAGCATCAAAAGAGAGAAGTTTTTTCAAAACTAAAATTGATAAAATTACACTTGCGTTTAACTATGTCTCGAGAAAGGTTAAATGGATTGACAATTTTATGTATTATAAATAAAGTATTGGAAAATCTTGATTTTGATGACCTTATTGATAATTTTGCTTCTCAGAATATAAGAAGATCTAGATTTTTTCAATGACTATTTGATACCTTTTCATATATGTTTGTAGGTATTGCACTTGTTGAATATTCTTGATGATGAAAAAGAAGTTCATCATTGGAGCTCAAAGTTTTTTATTGTATTTTTTTCTTTTTATAGGAGCCCCTTCTTTTCTTGTCTCCATGGGCCGGGTTGACCCTGTCTCCCTCAATGATGGTTTTGTGAAATAAAAAATAAAAAATTGTTCGTGTACTTGATTTTTGTCCAGTAAAATAATTTTGTCTTTGTGTGTGGTTATTCGATGAAACACGTTTGTCTTCATATATGAGCCTTTGTTCAGAAGATTCAGATGAGTCATTACCCGACAATTAGTGATAGAAGCGAGACCAATTCCATTGGTACATGTTTAGTCCAACGTCTCATTGCGATTTTCTGATTCTTCAGGTCTATTAAATCCGTCTAGGTTTAATCTTTTTGGTTTGGATCTCTCTATGTTATAAATTTTCGTTTTAGATCGTATATATTCACAAAAACTCTGTCGGACCGTCAACGGTCTCGACTTTGTTAAACGGATCGACCCGCGGATCCGTGGCGATTAGTAATATTAGCAGATGGTGTTGTAGTAGTTTTCGGGAGCACCAAGATAGCAAGCATCGATACGAAATGTATTAGTCGTCTTCTAAAAAGTATTAGCGATTCTTCCGAAATGTATTAGTAGTTTTTCAAGAGTTTTTAGTATTTCTCCGAATATACTCTGAAATGTATTAACAATCCCTCAAAAAAGTATTAGTAGTTCCTTGAAAAAGTATTAGTAGTTCTTTGAAATAAATTAAAATTTTCTCACGAAATGTATTAATAGTCATTCTGAAAAGTATTAGTCGTCCTTCTAAAAAGTATTAGCAGTTCTTCTGAAATGTATTATTAGTTCCCCTGAATATAATTAAATTTTTCTCCGAAATGTATTAACAATCCTTCGAAAAGTATTAGTCATCCTTCTAAAAAAGTATTAGCAGTTCTTGTGAAATGTATTAGTAGTTCCCTGAAGTGTATTTTAGTATTTCTCATGAATATACTCCCGAAATGTATTAGCAATCCCTCAAAAAGTATTAGTTTTTCATGTGAAAAGTATTAGTAATCTCCCGAAAATATATTAGTAATTTCCCAAAAATGTATTATTTATCCCCTGAAAAGTATTAGTAATCTCCCTGAAAAGTATTAGCTTTCCCCCTTAAAAGTATTAGTAATCTATTTGAAAAAGTATAGTATTTTTCGGAGAATATTTTGATAGTCCTCTGAAAAATATTAACTTTTTCAATCAAAGGTATTAGTAGTTCATCTAAAACGTATTAGTAGATCAACAGAAAAGTATTAGTTCTTCCGCTAAAAGGTTGTTAGTAATTTCCATATAAAGTATTAATTTTACATCTGAAAAGTATTGGTTGTCCTCTTGAAAATTATTAGTAGTGGATTAGATAGTCGAACACCAAAAGTGGAACATGAAATTTGTTCCGGTTCTTGTAATTATCCCTAAAAAAAAATGAAACAGGGCACCTGTTTGCTCATGCATGGCTTCAACTAAAAATTCTAACACAAACTAACTGTAAGTAATATGTATACATCCATCAATCTTCTCCACAAACACCTTGCAATTAGGACTAGTGAATGGAAATATATACATACAACTTTAAAGATATATACAAAATTGTTTCTTCACCATTTTTTCCCCGTAACTTGCAGCAACCTAAAAATTAAACAAAAAATAGAAGAGTTGGGTCAATCTCATGGTCTTTTTCCTATTTCTTGTCTTCATCTTCTTGTATCCATAGATATCAACAACTCAAAAAGAGTAAAGCCTTCAATTTCATAATCGATGGGAAGCGATCGCTTCGCTTTGGAGTTGAGTTTCGAGAGAAGAACTCAAAGTGGTGGATTTATTGGGAAAGCCCTAATATTTCGATTTTTCCGTCTTTTAGTTTTTAGTTTGGTTGGATCCGGGTCAGTTTGGGGATCCGTCTGACGGGTTAGATCCGTTAGACGATCTGACAGGAGACCTACTCGTATATATTTAATATCATGTAGATCTTGCAACTGATTCTTACTCGACATTCTTATTAGTTGTAAGATTCTTCTGATTAATGAAATTAATTTTGAAGCTCAAAAAATAATTTTTCTAAAGTTTGCATTTTTTTTTCGAAATAAAGCTTTCACAAAGATTTAGGCATTAATAATTGAATACCAAGTAAGAAGCTCAACAATTCAATAAAATGTTTGTAATTTTAAGAAACTTAAAACTTGGTATTTTGTTACATGTATGTAATTATTTAATTTTTGGACTACATTTGATTTTTTTTTTGGTTGATTATTTATTTATTTATTTTTAAACCGAATTCAAAATAATTGATTTATCATATTACTCTTTTAGATAATATAATTCAATAATAATAATATAATAAAAATATAATATTTATTTTATCATGTCGGCACAATTTAATCAATTAGATAACTGATTGATAACAACATCAACTTGGACCTTCTAATAAACATTTGATTATATAAGACCAAAACCAACTTAGTACTCCAAAAATTTCAAGAGTAGCAACTAACCAACTACCCCGTATCCAAACAAATATCAATGGTGGAACTTTGATGATGATGACATATCAACGGTGGAATTCTGAGCTCAAATATTACTACTATACTTCGGTCATTTGTCAATGATGACATTCATGGCTAAAGCTATCAAATTGACCATCGACAAGAATCTATTGTAATTCTCATTGGACAACATTATATTACTATATTCCCGCAATATCCCAAAATTATGCCTCTCGGTTTTTAATTTATTTTAGAAACTCAAATATATATTGGGAAATTTGGAAAAATACTACATTTTCAACATTTTTTTTTTAAAATACCACCCAACCTAATCATTTTAATTATACCACTCTTACCCCTGTGAAATGTCCAACATACCTATTTGCTCAATTCTTTTTAATTTTTTGACAAAGTATGATGTTCCCACCTCAAACCCAACTGACCCATATTCTTCATCTTTCAAGCAAATTCATTCGTGATTCTCCCCTCTCTCTAAAATAATAACGTTTTTTCTGCCAGGGTAGACAACATTGTTTCCGTCTCTGGCGTTTTTACGGAAGAGTTTGAGCAGAGGTGTTTTTCGTGAGCAGGGTGGACGGAAGAGCTCATTTCCAACTGATTTCTGTTTTTTTTTTCGCGAGCTCATTTCCTTCGTTTTGTTCTACTTTTCAGCTAGTTTAGGTTCGAAAGTATGGAAATATGTTAGTCTTATTTTCTGATTAATGTTTGCCATTAATTTGGTCATTTTTCATTTATAAACAATTGTCAGATACGCAATGTAGTTGGTGTTATGGACTGAGCAATTTGTAAT
>JABTTQ020000185.1:0-50000 GCA_016081115.2 Rehmannia glutinosa
TCAAGTTAATCAAGGAGCGGATCCGTACAGCTCAGAGCCGCCAAAAGAGTTACGCGGACAAGAGGAGAAAAGACTTAGAATTTGAAGCCGGAGATGAGGTATTTCTCAGACTCTTGCCACGAAAAGGATTGATCAATCCAAGAAAAGGGGGCAAATTGAGTCCGAGATATATTGGACCTTACAAAATTTTGCAGAGGATCGGAAAGTTGGCCTACAAACTTGAGTTACCGGTACAGTATGCGGGAATGCACGATGTATTCCATGTGTCGAGATTGAAAAAGTATCAACCAGATCCCGAGCATATCATCACTCGTGATGCTCCTCCTCTAATGGAGAATTTATCTTACACCGAGGAACCAATCAGAATCATTGATCAACAGATACGTCAGTTGCGTAATAGAGAGATTCCAATGGTTAAAGTTGTATGGCGGAACCACAACCGAGACGAAGACGCAACATGGGAGACGGAAGAAGACATGAGGAATCAATATCCAGAGCTATTCTGAAGAGAATTTGGGGACCAAATTCTTTTAAGGAGGGGAGAATGTGAAGCCCTCGATTTTTTATTCGAACATGTACTTACCGTGTCGTCTTTGTACTTTTGACAATTCTACCGCGCCGCTTTGACGGGTAAATATTAATGATAATTACATTTTTGCCTTAATTTCCTTATTTACTTCTTGTGATCATAATCATTTATTAATTTTATTTTGCATTTATGATCACTTGATTGATCATCATTATTGTTATTTGCGTATCTATTAGTCACCTTAGAATTCTAAGAGACTATTTATTTTAGAGGTTTATACCTTATAAAATTAAGAATCCGGATTAGATTAAGTGATCATGAGACTTATAAGTGATCAAGAAAATCACTAATTATTTTGGAGATTGATATTATTCATCTATTATCATCAAATTTGGGACAAAAAAAAAATGGAAATACCACAAATACCCCTTAAGTGGACGACCATGATGGGAATTTTGGTGTAGAAATATCTCCCAACACCTTGTGTATTCATCTTGTGTATTTTTACACAATTAATTCAAATCTTATACACAATACCTTATACACCAATTCTTTATTATAAACTTACCCAACATGTTGGAGGCTTCCCAACATTCCATGCCAACATCCTCCTCAATCCCTTCAATTTCATCCTCCCATGCAAGACCACACCTTGACCAAGGTCCTTGTCTCTCATGCAAGCTACACCTTTCAAGCCTTGAACAAAAAACAAAAGTTGTCTCCTCCCCTCTCCCATTGTGAACGGCCAAGGGCCATTTTGATGATCAAAAATTGTTCAAAATATCATTTTTATCCAACTCATTCATCATTCAAGCATTTTCTCCAACATCTCTCTAACCTCTCTCTAAAAAAATCATTCACATCTTCAAATCTTCAAACACCAACTCTTCACATCTTCAAATCTTCAAACATAAGTTCTTCATATCTTCAAACATACCTTCTTCTTCATATATCCCAAACACTTAACCAAAATTTCAAGAACTTTTTTCTTCTACTTACAAAAAAATTCGAACACCCTTCAACAAGTAAGTAAAATTTTTTTTTCAATCCATTTTTGATATCACCTAACTTATCTCTTTCACTTCTAATTTAAGTTTGATTTTTGATTTTGAGGTATACCTAGAAGACCTTGGAAGTTGTTAAGAGACTTGTCATCTTGAAGAAAATTGTGAAGAAGTTGGACTATAAGGTAAGAAATGGAATTTTTGGTACCTTTTCTTCTTCTCTCTTTTTATTTTCCAAACTTTGACACTCCATTTCATTTTTGGAGTTTTAGGGGCTGACTTTGGAGTTTAACATTAAGGGTGACCAAAATCTTGCAAGGAAGCCATTACTAGTCACACTTTATTCACTACACAAGGTAAGTGTAGTAATTCCAATTTTCTCACTATCTTTTTCTCTCCTTAAATTTTAACCACATTCTTCTAACTCCTATATTTTGTTGATATTCCTTGACTTAGGGGCTGACCTAAGTCACTCCTTCATCGAGAGAGATTTATTTCATTTTTTCCAACAAACCGAACTTTAAGGTGGGTGGAAAATCCTTTCAACTTCTAGGTGTTTTAAATTGAAAATATGCATGTAGTATTTTGTTATTGAGCACTTGAGATATATATTATGTATTGCATGCTATTTTCTTGTATCAAGTTGGAAAAATTTCTCAAGTGTTGCTCAAAAATGCGATTTATCGAAAAATAGGACATACATGTACACTTTATTGTTGTATTTGATGAATGTTTGTACGAAATGGATATGTATGTTTATGACTCTTGTAATCTATGTTTTGAATGATTTATAACCTGGAAAAGTCGAGCATAATTGATTAATTTCAATTTTTGGACTTAAAATGCAAAAATGGAAAGTTGGTGGACTTAATTGCAAGAAAATAAAACTTAAGGGACCTCTCTGTAATTTTCGACTTTTGGGACTGAACTCAGGTTCAAAAATTATATTTTGACATTTTAATAAAGTTTTAAGAGTTTTTAAATAAATAAAATCAACCCTTAAAAGCCCAAGGACTAGATTGTAAAATTTGAGAAGTTTAAGGGCTATTTTGCAAATTTCGAAACTGTACCAGACCCTAATTTTAAAATTTGAAATTTTAACTCTTAAGGGACTGGAAATAACATATTTTAAGTGTATTCCAAAAATCCAAGTGTTTAGAGCTTGGAAAGTAATTTTATAAAACTTGAGGGACCAAATTGTAAAGGATTAAACATGAGGACCCAAATGAAATTTCCAGGACTTATACAGCCCATGTACCTGGAAATACTAATTTACCTATAACATAATTATATTTTGGACCCAAGGTTCAAATTTCATAACAATTGGACCCCTAAAAGCCTTAAAGGCAATGATTTCAAAATGGGACAAAAATGAGATTTTCAAAAGTTAAGGGACCTATACTTATGACGTTTTAAAACTGTTTTTGTCCCAATATCCCACTAACCTTAGTGACATTTTCCAACTGGAATCACATTATAAGCCCTTCCGGTTTGTGAGTTCCGATTATTTTAAACTTAGGGCCCGAAATGACAATTTTAACGAATTTGGGGCCAATGCGAGAATTTTATAAAAACTCGACCTCAAAACTTTAAAAACCTGAATCTCTGAACAATTTAGAGAATTTAGGAACTGACCTCATAATTTTTCAAGGTCGGGAAATTTATTTATTTAACTTTTAACCCCAAAAGTATTGGTTTTGACAAAACGGGGCTAATTGTAAATTTTATTTTTATAAGGACCTAACTCAAATTATTTTCTTTTAAAGAAACAGCCCTGGAACCTCTGACTTTAATATTTAATTAAAATATTTTATTTTCTTAAAAATCCCTTGACTTATCGGATCGTCTTGACCGATTAATACCCGATCGCGGGGCGACTTCCTCGCCTCGCGATTTCGAATCTATAACAGGACCTATGTTCCTCCTAATCCTTAAGATATCGAAGACTACTTATCCTCCCGATAATTATCTTCATCCCAATAACTCCACCAACACCATAACTATCTTGTGCAAAATTTGAGAACTTTTCATGAATCGCTTTCCCAAATCAATAATACTGATTGCACGGTTGACTACGAACGTGTACTTAATTTTCCTGCTCGAGTCAACTTGGTGTGTCGAGCTCACGATCGGAATGGATACGTCGGGGATGGAACCGGCAGCTCGGCCGCTATTCCACTCTCCGGCCCCATCGCCCTAATCCCGCAATGGCGAGGGACGGAGTTTGTCCAAGGGAAGCGGGTCGAAGTACTTGAGGTATAATCATGATTATGACAAATCGAGCCTTGCTAGCTCCACTGTGGATTTTGTCTTTGCCTATGGAGCGATAAGGTGACAGTCTTGGACCATCTTGCTCGGGAGTTACAAGGAAGAACGAAGGAATCGCTTATCTCGATCCACACGATTTCGGAATTAATCGGACCCGTTTGGTTGACGCTTACAAACCGCACGCAACCGCTACTTGTATTGCATAGGTTGGCGCTACAAACCGCACGCAACCGCTACTTGTCTTGCATAGGATTGGCGTTACAAACCGCACGCAAATCCTCATGTTTGCGTGGACCATAGTGCCGCTGACCCGGAATGTTTTTTCTTAAATCGCATAAGTATATTACTTAATATATTTATCACGACGCTTGTGGATGTGTGTGAAATCATGCATCATCTCTCACGCGTTTTCATACAACTAAATTTCTCGCATTAACTAATTATATCGCCACACTTACACACGATCACCCCATCCACCGAGATTTTGTCTCATTCCTCCCGTTTTCTAACCTTTAGATGAAGAGTTATTTGAAGACATCGAACCTACTGCAGATTGAATCCCTATCGGTGATGTGGAGCGACATTTCCTTTTACTTTTATTTGTTGTTGGACTCCTTCATTTTATTTCTGTTTGGACTGTAAGTTAATTCAGATAATCTTTTGGGTTGTATTCGGATACCGCCAGACTTTAAGATGTAATTTGTACTCGTGTTTGTTTTAATTCTGCCGCATTAGACTCTATTTCACTTGGAATTTGGTATCTTTGGTTTAGACTATTGATTTATTTCTGTTTAAGTGATTGATCGTTGTCGCGTCACGTTTGGGGCGTGACACATAAAACTTAAAACTAAAACACTCCAAATATTACAAATTTTTCACTCAGATTTTATTGTAAGAAAACTAAGGAAAATGTTCGATGTCCTCAGCTTCCTTCAAATCCTGCATTTTATAGAGGTAAGTCCGGACTTCAAAGGCGGACTTCAAATCTTGCTGATATATATGACATCACTACTTACGTCATATCCCACATTATTGCCTCGCCAGCTGGTTTTCTTTTTCTCCCGCGTGACTCAGCCCATGTGATGTCTGTCGGGGAATCTTTTAAAAATTTGGTTTACGTGGTCCCCGAGGATAACGCGTCTTGTGAGTCGGGCCCTTATCCTTTCCGATTGCATGATCTTGTCGGTCGGGTTTGGGTCGGAATCCTTTCCCAAACTCGGGTTCCTTTTGTTCGGGGCATGCTTGACAGATCCCGGTCGACCCAACGGCCAACATGCGCCATGTTACAGAATTTCCGGTAAGTTTCTTTGCTTGCGGAATCTTGTTTTCAGAGAATTCTTCTTTTGGTCTCGAAGAGTTCTTCCGCAAACCCCGTGGTTGATCCGGTCATCGAATTCAAGAGAAAAGATCCATTCGCCAGTCGGAAGAACTTGAATGGATATTTGACTTTGTCCATTTGATTAGACAAACCCAAAGACCCCATGCTCGTCTGGTAGAAGCTTCGTCTTGAAAATGCTCCTACTAACACCGGTCCTTCTTCCTGAAGCGCTTTAATATATTTTAAAGCATTTCCATCCGGTCTTCTTAGCTTGATGAAATGAAAAGCTTCATTAAAGCCTTTCTTCTTCGCCGGTTTAGAGTGCACCGATAAAATATAATTCTAAAATATCTCCTCCGGCCAAGTGTGGATTATTGGCCCAGTCTCGTAAATCGCTTCCCCAATCCATTTCGGTAATTTTGAGATTTTACGGGAACCCTGGTGACACGCAGTATAGATTGAAGCTAAAGCTCCAAAAGTATACCATTCATGTACTTCATTTGGATGACTTCCTGGTTTCATCCAAACTCGGGATACTTGCCCGAGATATCAACCACTTTGTTTTATCGGGTTAATACCTTGTCTTGTAACTAGTTTCTCCCATTGCCCTCGATATACCCGCATAGGAGAAATCTTAATCTCGTCATTTGAACCTTAGATTTGCTGTCGGTGGCCTAAGATTCAACTCTCTCCTCTTTACCCCCAGAGGTCTTTGGGTTGACTTGAAGACTCGGGTTGTGACACCGAGCTTCAACATTAAATTCTGCGCTTTGTACACCGTCGTGGGATGTATCACCGCAACACTTGTGATTATGGTACTTGAATCCATAACCTCCGGGTTAGAGCCCCGTACTCTCTCGGCCCCTTTTTGCACCGTAGGAGATGCGGCCTGGAAGAGAGGCCCTTGCGAGTGCTAAGAACAATTGTCCTTGAGCGAACTGGCATGCTCGATTTGACTAGAAACGGATTTTGGTCACTGTTGAAGTCGCCCAACAACTTCGCATTGAGACATAGCGCCCCAAAATCTCGTTCTAGACTCTCCAGGTTTTCCCGAGATGTCTTACTCGTTTAAGGACTTCACAAAGAACGCGCCCTTCCATCTCGTGTCAAGAAATCGCAAGAATATTTTCATGAGATTTTATAATGACAATATCGTAATCATAATATTGACATTCAGCTTGCCATCTAAGTAATCGAGCCTTTTCTAGTTTTGATTCAATTTTATTTTTCGAGAAAAGCCTGACACTTGAATTATCAATTTTTAAAGTAAACTTCTTAGCCAAAAATAGAAATAACCGCCATTTTTTAAAAGCCTTCGATCGCAAAGAATTCTTTTTCGTTGATATGCCATCTGTTTGTTTCATTGGGTGTGAATAAACCGCAATATATCGCATGGCACTTCTTCATTTGGTGTGACCTTAGTAAGAATTGCCGCCACCAATCATCACGGCATCCGTAAAGAACCATTCATCCTCGTCTTGGGAATCACAAGTTTTGGAAGCTTTTTACAAACTTCTTTAAGTTGTTTAATTCTTGATGTTCATCTTCCCATTTGAATACTGCATCTTTTTTTAAGTAATGGGCTAAACACCTTCTCGTAGTATGCTAGATTGTTAATAAACATTCCCAAAATTAACAACTCCTTAAAACTCAAGTCGCTTGTCTTTTAGTGTATCCGGAAATCCTCGTATCTTTTCCACAATATGATTCAGAGAATAATTCCAGATTCATCGATTTCAATCCGAGGAATTCAATCTGTCTTGTTGCGATTACCGCCTTCTTTTTCCGAAAGCACTAATCCTTCTTTGTGACAAACATCTAAAAATATTTCCAAATGTTTGAGATGCTCCTTCATGTTCTTTGATGCGATTAGAATGTCGTCGATATATACGAACATGAAACTGAAATAATCTTTGAAAAAATTATCCATCTTTCTTTGATATATCTGGGGTGCGTTAGCCAATCCCATAGGCATCACATTCCAAATATAGTGTCCCCTGTGGTGTAGAGAAAGTCAAACTTTTACTTTCTTCCTCCATCTTAATCTGGTAGAATCCGGACTTGCAATCGAACTTTGAGAATATCTTGGCACCTTTGATACGATTAACGGATGTTCTCTGCTTGGGATATAGTATCCGTCGAACTCCAAAGTGTTATTAATCCCTTTGTAATTAATAACAAGTCTTAGCTTTCCTCTTTTGATTTCTCCATGGTTTCGACTAAGAATCCGGATCTGATGTATGGAGAAACTCCCCGATGAAATTAACTTAAGGTCAAGATGTTCCTCAAGTATCTTTTGCATATCCTCACGATCTTCTTGGTTCATAAGGATTGATTTGAATCTTACGAACTCGTACTCCTTTCCAGGTTTAACCTTTAAGGAAGCTTTAAGCTCGTTCTTATCCCACCAAGCCAAAGGATCTTCATTATAATTCCTTTGGATCTTCTTCTTGATATCCTCGAGTGATATTTGTTCCTCTATGGTTACATCACTCTGTGGATTCTCCATTAGACTCATCCATAATTCTGCAATGGCTTTTGGAGTAACTTGTTCTTCTCCTTGTACTCTGAATGAATACAAGTTATTATCCCATATCTTCTGATCCTTCTGACTAGAACCAAATTGTCTATAGGATAATAAAGCTTCACCAAATTTCCTTCGATCCGCCATTTTTGGATTGCGAAGTTTGGCTTCATCACCACGCTTTGCTGCGAAAATTAATAGGCATTTTTCTCGTAAAATGCTTCAGCATCTCTCGGACAATAATCTTATGATCACATAAGGTTGTGAAAATAAGTCTTCTCGTCTCGTTCTCTTGTGTGAATCGCTTGAATGTTTGTAGGAAATTGTTTCCTAGCAAAATATTCGCACTGTATCATGGAAATAGATTGGTGGCGTCTTTACTTTGTACCACGGGCACGCCCGCGCCTCCGATCATTATTTCGCTTGTTTAATTCCTGTTAAGGATAAGAATCCTTTTAGAGAAATCTCTTCCGCAATAGTGGTAAATCTTCTCCAATTTCTTTAGGAAAAACATCCGCTTTGCAAAGACATATTCCAAAGACTGAATCAATATAGGCGAAATACTCGGCCTCAGTATTCAAACATATAACATTCCAATAGAAATGTATATGGAGAATGGACTAGTGGTCATCTCGATTCTCGTATCTTTTTTTAGCCACCGTGAACTCCATTCCGTCTTGTAATCTTTCCCAAGGTTTATGCTCCTCAAGAAATTCAATTCCCAAGTATTAATTGTTTCAGGATCTTTCCGCAACTCCCGTGATAGTAAGCTCAATTTCTCCTATCTTCAAAGGCTTCCTTGATACCTTCCCACGATTGGTTGTTGGAGATAATATAGAACATCACAAGGAAAAATGTTATCCTTTTGAGTGATGTCGAATATTACTTCAACCTCTCGCCATCCTTCGGATATTTCGGCTCTCGCTTTGTTTTAAAAACATCGGGGATGCTATTCGAATCGTATTTTGGTCTCCTTTCTTCCCAATGGCCGCTACTCACCATTCTCGCTCTTGCCGAAAGACATCCTTCTGTGCTCAACTCGAGACTCCAACTTTTGTTGAAGATGGTTGATCTTGAATTATCATATCAATCTCCTTAATAGTTGGAGATTCAATGATTTCTCGGTAACACCACCCTGGCAAAGTCCTCAAAGATTCTTGGGACTTCAATAAATTCCTTTCTCAAGAATACTTCGGAATGATGGGTATTCGAAAGAGCATAGAAATCTTGTATGTGATCGAGTAAGGCCTGTTTCCTTCTTTCATTAAATCGACTATTTTGAAATCTTGATAAAGGGTTAGGACTCATCAAGTCTCGATCTCCCAAATTGTATGCACTGGGATAGATATTAAATGCCAATTTCCCCGCATACAAATTTTCAGAATCAGCTCCAAGGCATGAATCCTTGAGATGCGAGATTCGCTTGTCAAAGATAGCAAGATTGAGAGGCGAATCTATTCCTTCTTTGAATGTTGCTTTAATAATTACTCTTATGGCTCCGATATGAATCCATGAGAGTGTATTTGCAACTCTTTTAACTCGCTTTTGATCTCTTGTATTTCTCTAATAGGGACCAATTGCATCTCGATCAGTTACCCAGTAAACTCCATCGGAATAGCAAATTCTCCGGGTGTTACCCGTGGATAATTTGGTGTTTTTCATTTAAACCCAATTTTATCTAATGCTTTTTCCATAGCTCCGATCGTAAATCCATCATAGACTTGAAGCTTTGGATCTTCCTTCATGATTCTCATAAGAGTCTTATGAGAAACTATCGTGTGAGAGAGGAATCGACATATCCTCTCGATTTTATGCATTGAAGAATTTCTTCTTCACTCCGACTTCGAGCCGGAGTCACTTCCATCGTCGAGAATAGATTTCTTCTTCATAGATGATTTCATCCGAGGGAATATCCTCAAATTGATACACCGTATAAGATCTTGATAATAATGCCTTCTTCGATTTCGGTGTAGCCTCCAACCAATCGACTCCTCGTTTACGGTTTTTGGACAATCGAGATATGTCCTCTTGCTCGCATGTCCAAAGAATTACATCTTTGAAACTTTCATTAGCTCTAGTGTGAGCACGCCCGAAAGTTCTTCTCCGGATTTCTGGCTGGTACTTGCTTGATTAGAACCCGATGAGAGGCTCTACTCCCGCTTTGGCCGGTCTTTGTCCGATTTATAACCGGGCTTTTTGTTTTGACTAACCTTCCGGGTCTCCATGAAGACCTTCTTCTTTGTTGTTGCTTCCTCGGCGGTATGGATGGCTTCTCTCCTTCTTCTTCTTGTGCCGCCTGGTTGACCTCCCACAACCGTTGGGATATCATTATCCACGCAACATGAGGAACCGCTTTGTTAATTCCTCTTAATCTCTTGTAATTCTGTGCAGAGTCGCTTGATAGCACCATTCGAGATAACTTGGCCTTTAGGAAAGACATTTTTCTCGCCACGGTTTCTACTTCACTCCACCCTTGTATTCCCCCGATAAGCATTTCTCTCCAGGGGACTCGGAATTTTGGCAAAGAATAGTCAGGCAACTTCTTTTCCTCAATCTTGGATTTCCACCGTATTCTCGTGAACAACTTGATATATTCACAATATGACAAATATCCAAGAATAACTCAAGGCTATAGAGGGCTTGTTTATATTTCTTTCTTTTTCATCCTCTAATCCCTCGAAATAACCCGTCCGATGAATTGGATTTGAATAGTTTTGCCATACCATCGACAATTCCTTTAAGTGATTCCCCCGATGTGACCGAACTTTTTGATCGGCATCGGTCATATCCCAGCAATCTTCACCGATCCTTCAAGACTCATTTCAAGGAGTAAAATGAATGAATCCTTTGTAAGATCGATGGTTCCTATTTGAAATTCTCATAGCCAAGCCCATTCATGAATGAGAACTTCTCTGTTTTTAAAATCGGGATGTCCAGATTTAACATCAACCCATACGAATGTATTGGGTCGAGGTGAGATCTTCCATAAGGCGTCGATAAACATTCGGCCTTCCGGTAGGTTGTCTCATTCCCGCAAGAGGGTTTCGACCTCCGTCCCCGAAAGTGGATCACCTGCCGTGAAATCCCCGCCGTGTGGCATCCTCTCGCCCCGAGTTCCATGATGCGAACCCGTGCTTTCTTCGACGTTAGGATTAATCGGTGGCGTGGTGGTGGAATTGGTCTACCTTGTGGGTCATAGGTAACCAAAGCCGATTCACTCACTGCGTTCATCTTTAAATCTACAATTCCTAATCCTGCGAAGGATTTCCGCCAGTCATGTAGATCTTTAAGATTCATCTTTTCAATATCCATCTTTTTTTAATTTTTGATGGATTTTCCTTTGATTAGGGCAATGAGCTTTTCCTCATCCGTCATTTTTCGTATGACTTCGGTTGGTTTCCCCTTTTGGTGTAAATAGGTACCGCCCCAAAATCAATACGTTTCCTTCCTCCAGGATGAACTTGGCCTCGTCATCCAGGTTCTTGATTTCGTTTCGAATATCATGAAGGATTTCAAGAGTTTCTTTCGATATTTCACCATCGTCTCCATCCTGTTCTCGATCTCGATGAACTTGTGTTGGTAGATGAATATGGCGGTTGCCATATTGCGCACCGCCTTACGGACTTCTCTAAGATCTTGGAGAACTTAGATTTTGTCTGGGAAGTATCTCGTTCCACTTGGGTACTCCATCGGGAATCATTGTTTCGATGGGAATTTTCATGAACCGCTTTCTTGAAGGTTCATCAAATGAACATATAGGGTCCGGTTAAGCATCCGAATTGCCTATAATATTCGGCTCGCATTTTGCATTGCCTTAAGGTTTCCCTTCGGCTCCTCGCATGTTCTTTTTCTTCATGTTGGTATTCCCAATATGAAACCTGGTCAAGGTGTTCTTGTGCATACATCGTCAATATTTGACGATATGTCCTGTAAAGGGGTACATCTCGGACATTGGTGGGATCCATAATCTCGAGTAATTTCTCCTCACCAATTGTTAATTACATAAATATAATAAATTTAACTAAAAGTTCTTAATAAACCTAGGCTCTGATACCATTTTCGAGGATCGCAAGACCATGGGGAGTAACCATAGGAAATGAAATAAGATTTATCGTCCAGGTTGCAAAGTGCAACAACTTTAAAGTTTAGAGGGTAAACTGCAATTCAGCTTTCATAAGTCCAGGGGTAAATTTGGAATTTTAACCAAAGTGCAAAATTTTGTAAAGTTCAGGTTGCAAACTGTATCGTTTTAAAATTCCGGTGGCAAAGTGTAAAAACCTGTATAGTTGGGGGTGTTAACAATATTTATCCCTAATATAATTTTGGGCTAATAAATATTATGATTTTGTAGTGTTAATCTGGTTTTCTATTTTAATAGGTAATTGATTATATAAAAGAATTTTTCTTATATTAAATTAAAGATGGTACATACCATACTTATATATTGAAGGATCAATTTTTAATTGACTAGCTAGTGCATGTTGTAAAAAGTTTTGAACCCTTGAATGGTTTTTTCTGCAAGTTAATGTTTAAAATTTTAGTAAATTAATAATATTTTTTGACGTTAGTATAATAATTTAAATTTTTATCATTTATACACAATAAATATTAAATCATGCGACTCTTACTTTTGGCCTCCTCTACTGCGATTCATAGCCCCACCCCTGGAGACAAGGAACATAGCTTAAGAGGTGAGATGTGGATACTAACGTATTAAGCCAAGAATTGGTTTTGTTTCGATCTCGACTAAATTTCACTTTGGCCCTCTGGAAAAAAAAAGTGGAAGAATTACGAAATATGACTTTTTTTTTTGGAAATTGCATATATTTACTCCATCTCGTGGAATTTTTATTAATTAAGACCAAAATCGTAATCAGTTTGAAAGTTTCTCATGCGATATTATGATTCTATAAATAAATTCACATTTCTTATTTTACACCACTTACTCGAGTGGGTCTCATAAGAGTTGCTTACAAACTATTGTATTCATCCTGGAAATAATTTGTCCTATATGCACCGAATGATAGCGGTTGCGTGTTCCTCTTAAGTAAAAAAATTAGAAATATTGTAAGTTTTATTAAAATGTTAACCGAATGAAGAATCTCAGATTTGATTGATATAGGTCAATGGGGTTTACGTGGTATTTCCTTGATTTTGCATGTTTTGTGTTTGCATGGAAGGGTTTATGTATTTCATACCTAAAAATCTGCTTATGAGTTTTGAGTGTGGTATCAAAAAATAAATTATTGTTGAAATTGGTTTTAAAAATTTGGAACCAATTATTTAAGAGGGTTCATTTATTTGAAATAGGAAATAAATGAGATAAACATAATCTACACCGCCGGTAAATGAGTTTAACATTTTGAATTTCTCAAAACCAATATTGGGTGAATGAGAAATTAATACATAATGTAAGCCACTTAAAATGCATTGAGAAGGTCTCTTGTGAGATCATCTAACAGATAGATCGGGTTGGGGCAGGTCAACAGGGAATCCGCAGGTCAACAAAAAATCAACAGTCCGCCAAATTTATCGGAGCAATACTTTTTTTTTAAAAAGTAATGTTTTCAACAGAAGTAATACTTTTGAGCAAAAAAGGTTATATTTCAATTGAAACATATAACACTTTGATTAAAAAAAAAGTGATACACTTTGTTAAATATGGTACTTAACATGATAAAAATGGGTAGTGACGACAAAGTTGACATGATTTTAAGGAATATGTGATAATTTTTAGTTCAACATGCAATAATTTTCGATTAAACGTGTGATGTATTTTCACTTAAAACGTGTGATACTTTTCACTTAGCATTGTAATATCAATTCAACGTGTAATACTTTTTTACTTAAACGTAATATTTTTTTATTTAAAATTAAAATACTTTTAATTCAACATGTAATACTTTTTATTTGAACGTGTAATACTTTTCATATAAAGTAATAAAACCCACAATACTTTTCAATTCAAACCGTAATATTTTCTGAGATCAACATGTAATACTCTTTTAGTTACTTTTTACTTAAATGTGTGATAGTTTTTAGTTCAACATGTAATGATTTTCACCAAAAATACATCAAAAACGTATTTACTTCAACAACCATTAATATTGGGTGATACTTTTTAGTTCAATATAATGTTAATCCAAGTGGCTACGGAAATCTAGAGGAGGTGAATAGAATTTCCCGATATTCCGATTTATGCCATCTTTTTCCAATTTGTGAAAAGTTTTTCAAGAATGAGGTAGAAGAAGAATTAACACAATGATTTAAAGTGGTTCAACTCACCTAGAGCCTAATCCACTACCACCCGGTATGTCCGAATGGATTTTGAAAAGGAAACAGTTTATTATTAGATACCAAACTATTACAACCTTTACCTTGAAGAGTACACCACTCTTCTTACAACACCACCTATGAAGATCACCAAACTCTTCTTACAAGAATGAAGAGCACTAAACTCTTAAACACCTAAATATTCAACCAAGTATTTTCTTACCACAAGAACACTTAACAAGTATGTCTTGTTTTGGATGATTTGAAATAATCAAGATTACAACTCGAATGAAGTATACAACTTTGTAATTGTAAGTGTAATCAAGAAAGAAAAGCCTAATAAGCAAGATGTGAAAGTGATACGCTTAGGCTAATACAACAAGTATGTTGAAAGTGAAGAACAAAACAATTTGCTGAATTTAGCTTGTTGTATTGTATGCTTGCGTTGTGTTTTTGATTATTCAAGCCTTCAGGTATTTATAGGAGAGCTCCAAGATGAAAACTCCAACATAGGCTCCTCCTAATTTCAATTTGTATGGAGAAAGAAAGATCTAACAACTCCAAGAAATGGTTAAGAAATGATAAAGCGTTAATTACATGAGAAGTGTCTGCACAACGAATAGTTTCTGCTGTCAAAACAATATGGCGACCGGTCGCCATCTTAGAATTTCAAATTTTAAAGCCGTTAAAAAGTATTTTGGACACAGGAAGTTGTAGAGGGAAATCGAACGCTGTCTAGGGTGACCGGTTGCTCAAGGATAATGACCGTTCACTCTTGAAACAGAGAGATTCGAAGAGAAAAATAACAACACTCAGGCACTGGTCGCCCTCCCTGCTCCAACTCCTCTATTTTGTTTTCTGTTTTGTAAACTTTCAGGTATGGGTCTCTCGATAAGACGACCGGTCGACCTCAATACAGAGAAGTTGTCCAACTTTTGCCCAAATAAAGTTCAAGAAGTATTTCAAAAACTTAGTAAAAATCATTGAAAATGTTCTGAAGTATTTGGACAACATCTGGGGACATTGTTTTGGTATAAAACTCATTTATATGAAATCATTAAAATCAAAATAAAAACATTGATCTAACAATGATCACCCCTATGTAAAACCACACTACTTTTCAGTTCAGACTGTAATAGTTTACAGATCAACAGGTAATACTTTTTAGTTACTTTTTACTTAAACGTGTGATACTTTTTAGTTCAATATGTAATAATTTTCACCAAAAATACATCAAAAACTATTTACTTCAACAACCATGAATCAAACACAAACCACAACCGAAATCAATGTATATATAAATATATATTTTACATGACACATTAAATTAATATCGAAATGTAACAAATTTTACAGCAAAATATATGGATTAGTTTTTTAAAACTAATTTTGTAAACAATAATTGTGTCAGGTTGGAAAATGCTATTTTGATGTCCAGAGGCAAAGCTTAGTAGTTTAGCAAATCAATGGTGAGTGCAAAATATACGTGCATTTAAGGATTTAAAATGATATATATTTGATGCATTTGCACGCATATTCAGTGTGTTTTGCTTGGTTTCCCGTGTTGGGCGTGATGCTGCGTACTCTTGTGAATTTTGCAAAAAATGGAGCTAAATTGAGTCAAAAGAGATATCACGTTCCAAAGTATAGGTCAAAGGCTAATGTACGAGCAAAAATATGAAGGAGAGAAGCATGGAAGGTCAAACAAAAGGAAATTTCATTCAAAAACGTCAAAACGCGCTAACAGTTTCCAGCACATGCAGTGTTTAGTATTTTGGCCATACCTTCCACTACAAAATTGATATTGAGGTGATTCAAGTGGCTATGGAAATCTAAGAGAAAGATCTACAACTTGTATGAGACCCCGAGATCAAATTCCAATCGCACGACCCGGCCATGTGGGATTACACGGGCATGCGACGTAACTGGGGCTGAATTGGTCTCATTTTCCTACTCAAACTCTGCAAGTGACCTCTCCAAGCATCTATAAAAGGGACCCAAGGCTATGCACGAAAATTCATCATTCCATACAACACCTTCATTCATAGCACTTCTAGACTTTAGTTTTTGGTATTTTTCTCTTGCTTTAAACATTGGGATTGCTTGGGTTCTTCCCCTTGAAGTTATTTTTGCTTCTTAATCAAAGAGTAAGATTTCTTCGTCTCTTTTGTCTGATTTTAATTGTTGGGTGATTATTATTATTGCATGATTATGTTTATGATTATTTTCATTCCATCAATTGAGATTATGATTCCATCCCCAAACATGAACTAATTTCCTTGTTCTAGGATTAGGATGATTTGATTCAAACAAACAAGCATGAATATTGATTAATTGATTTGCTTTCCTGAATAAATTGTTTTACTTGTTGATTGATTATTTGGCCAACTCTTGATTATTTAAGGGGATAATTGAGATCGATCGAAGATATTATTCATGGACTAAATTTATTTAGGGGGTTAGATATGAATCAGAAATGTATTATCTAACCCTGGACTTAATGAAAATAGCAAATTATGTTGGGATAGCCCTAATCTGTGAATACGAAAGTTATCAGATCTAGACCTAATCTTTACATGTTTGTTATATTTGATAATCGCATGATCAATTAATTGATATTCTGCTTACAAGTTTGCTGAGATGAATCCATAATCCTAGACTTTCTTCCATATCTTTTTCTCCTAGTTTATTCGTGCTTAGTTTTAGTTCGTCTTTTTAATTATTTTCTTTTAGTTTATTTAAGTCCAACAAATCTAGTTAGAGTGTTTAGGTTTTATTTTCTGTTTATTGTGATACATAATAATTATTTGCTGGCTAAGTCTTCATTGAGAGACGAATTGTGGTTAACTTGCTACCCTACAATTGATCTCGTTCTCTTGCGAGGATTGTTAGACTTTTATAGGTGTTTAGCGGTCAAACAAAATTCTGGTACCGTTGCCGGAAAAGGCTTTAGGCGTAATAATTATTGTGTCTATTTTCCATATTTTTAGTTTTGGATTTTTTTTGTTTATTTTTAGTTTATGACTCTTTTTGTTTCTTTTGATTTTTACTTTATTCCACTGGTGCGTTTGATCTGTTTTTTTGTGTTGTTTATGCAAGGACGTAGGAATCTCAATCTGGATCTTGCACTTTTCGTAGACGACATTCACCACGTCCGAGGCATATAAGGAACGAGGGGGACGATTCTTCAGTCAACAGCAAGGATTCTTAGGATCATATTCCAAAGGAAGAACAAACAGACGAACCAGCAATGGGTGATAATCAAAATGGAAACAACGCGGAGGCACGCCAGCCTTCGATGCGTGAGTTCGCATGCCCAGTCATCGGAATCGCGATCTCTTGCATCACATTGGGACAACCAGCACGGAACTACGAGCTCAAAACCATACACTTTAATCAGTTGCCGTCATTCTATGGGATGCCCAATGAAGATCCTCTTAACTTCATTCGGGAATTCTATTCAGTCATTCAAACTTTTTCTCTATAAGGTTTAGATGAAGATCAGCTTAGGATGTGTTGTTTTCCTTACACTCTGAAGGACCGAGCGAAAACTTATCTCATGTCTCTACCTCCTAACTCTCTTACTGATTGGGAGGTGGTGTAAAATAAGTTCATGTACAGGTATTACTCTCATTAGAAAACTTCAGATCTGCGAGGTAAGATAGCTACTTTTAGTCAAATGGAAGATGAGTCTTTTCATGAGGCCTGGGATCGCTTTAAGGATTTACAGATTAAATGCCCACATCATCACTACCCATTGGAATTGTTAAACCAATTTTTCTATGATGGATTATCGCATAATTATCAATATATGGTTGACAATGCCGCTGGTTGTGACATGGGTGTACATACGGCCTAGGAAATCTATGATATTTTAGAGATGATGAGCGATAACTCACAATAAAAGAGTGCCAGAAGCAAACGGGCTATCGTGAATGAAGTAACCCTGAAATACGATGTGATAAAACAATTGGCTGAGTTGACTAAGCGAGTACAATTGTTGGCTACAAGGGGGCATCCACATGCGCCCCCTTCTACCGAGTCTTGCGGGATTTGTGGCGAATTTGGTCATGGGGCCAACGTTTGTAATGCTATCTCTCAGATATACAATTCAAGTTGGCAGAACCATCCGAACTTTAGTTGGGGAAATTCACAAAATCCCTCTCATATCTATCTGAGGCCACCGCAACCCCAAGGCCAACAAATCAACCAATCAAGGGCTCCATCTATTGAAGACAACTTGAACTCCTTTATTCAGGTCAGTCAATAAACACAAGAAGGTAACAATAGGCGGTTTGAATCTATGGAAGCTTCTTTTAAGCGTCTTGAGACTCAAGTTGGTCAATTGGCGACTCAAGTTGGTGAGATAGCTCGACATGTCTTCTAGCAGGACACACTTCCTAGTTAACCAGCGCAAGCTCAATCCATCACCGCTCTTGAATTTGGTGAGATTTCTGATCATGAAAGTGAGATCCCTCTTTCCATTGTCTCATCTAACCATGTAGGTATCGCGGACATAGAAAAGGAAGTTGATGCAAGTGAAGAAGATATGAATATGGAGGCAAGCATGGGATCGCCTTCCCATAGACTTTCTATTCCGTCCGTAAATCCATGCCCAAAAAAAGATCCAGGTAGTTCCACTATCAATATTTCTTTTGGGAATGGTAAGAAAGTCGTAGGTATGCTTGATTTTGGAGCCGAAATTAACCTTATGCCTTACTCTACCTTTAAACAATTAGATTTAGGGGAATTGAAGTTCACCGGATTACGTTTCCAACTTGCTGATAGGTCCATTAGGTATCCTACAGACATCATTGAAAATATTTTAGTCCAAGCAGGTGGTCTTAAAATTCTCACTGATTTCGTTGTTTTGGATATGGAAAAGGATAAAGGTAATCTTAAAGAACATACTATACTGTTGGGTAAACCATTCATGACAATCACTAATACTTTGATCGATGTCAAAAATAGAAAATTTAGTATGAATGTCTTGGGCGAAACTATAACATTTTCAACTTTTGATATAGCTCGTAGTCCTGAATGTATTTTGAATGATTATCTGATTGTTGACTCGATCGATTATGCCATGAAAGATGTCCTATGGCAGGAACGCAATATGCTTCGAAGCGGAAAACAATCAGATAAAAAATTCAAGGTGGTAAATAGGGTTTTGCCCAATGATCCGCCTTGATTCTCTCCATTGACACCGTCAGGCTAATGACGTTAAAAGAGCGCTTCTTGGGAGGCAACCCAAATATTTTCACTGTTTTATTCTTCAAAAAAATATGAAAAAAAAAAAAAAAAAAAAATTCTGAAAAAAAAAACGAAAAAAAAATTAAATTCTGAAAAAAAAACAAAAAAAAAACAGACGCACATGGGCATGTGGACGCACGCGACCCGACCGTACGATCTACTCCTTCAGTTTTCGAATTGACGGATGAGCTCCCGGCTTCTTCAGAACTATCCATGTAAATCTTTATTACGCATTCCTCTTTGTTTTGATAATTTCCTCATATGTTCGGGACGAAACATATTTTAAGTTTGGGGGGGTTGTCAAGAATGCGTAATCTAGTACTGTTGCATTTTGCATTGCATTTAGGACTGCATGCAGAAGCACTTGCATTGTTAATTTTCGAAAAAAAAACTCGATTCTTTCTGTTTATTTTTGTTTTTTTGTTTTAGCACGTTTACCACTTTAGCACGTTTAATTGCTTTTGTGTGTAGTTTTAATTCAGTTTTTATGTTCAGCTCCCTATGATTTTACTATGAATATTTTATGATATGGGATAACTTACTTGGGGGATAATGTAATAAATTCTTGGGAGAAAAGTTATTTATTTGTTTGGCACGTGTTAAGAAAATTGGGTATTTGAGTATATTGCGAAAAATAAGCATGTGAGCTTTTGTACCTTAAACTGCTTTATATTATGCAGACTTATTTTTTTCTTGAGTGTATCATTCATGATTGATAGAACTCTAGAACTTGCTCTGGTATCTTCATTGAAGCCATGTGTGTGTGCAATTTTTGAAAATGATCTAAGGCCATCCTTGTTTAGCCTACTTAGCCTAAAAAGCCTACCTATGAACTCATTATTCCCTAGTTAGCCAATTTTGAGCCAAAACTTTTATTTTGAGCCACATTGATCTTTAAAATTTACATGTTTTTATCCCCAAAATTTCTTGAGCTTATAGAAAATGAATAAGTTTGGGGGAGATGTAGTGAAAATTTATGAAAAGAGAGGAAGTTGGCAAAAGAAAGAGGGATGAACAGTATCTGGGTAAATAAAAAAAATACATGAAGTTCGAAAAAGAAAAAAATCTATGGAAAAAAAAATTATATAGAGAAAACCGAGCAAAGCAAAAAAAAATCTGAAATTGTGAAAAATGAGAGCTTGAGGCTAAAGAAAAAGAAGAAAGGCAAAAAGGCCTAACAATGAAAAAAGGGGGAGAAATAAGGGTGGAATTGAGTTGGAAAAAAAAAAACTGATATTATTGGGTTGGTGAATTGCAAGTCTGTGTGCTTCAATTCTATTTGCTCAAGTCAAGTCACTTAATCCAAATTTCCCTACCCTTACCAAAGAGCCTACATTACAACCTAATAAAAGTCCTTTTTGATTCTTAGATTATGCACACAAAAGTGGTCGAGATGTTAGACGATTTGCAAGCCTATGGTAGTTCTACATTCACTGAATTGAATTTGAGCGTAAACATTATCCATACACTTCTGAGAGTCGAGTGATATACTATCTTCTTGTGAGTCGCGATGTCGAGTACCCAAGAGAGTATTGATTATGCCAAGTTTATAAATTATGACTTCTCGATTATGCATTACATGGTTTTCTTAAGTATGAAGTCAAATGTTATTTAATGTTCATGGTGTTCTTGGGTGTTCGTTCGTTTTTACCCCTTATATTGTTTTTCTAAATTTGCTCGAGGACGAGCAATACTTTAAGTTTGGGGGATTTCTATGAGTGTAAAATATACGCGCATTTGAGGATTTAAAATGATATATATTTGATGCATTTGCATATTCAGTGTGTTTTGCTTGGTTTCTCTTGTTGGGCGTGATACTGCGTACTCTTGTGAATTTTGCAAAAAATGGAGCTAAATTGAGTAAAAAGAGATATCACGTTCCAAAGTATAGGTCAAGAACTAATGTTCGAGTAAACATATGAAGGAGAGAAGCATGGAAGGTCAAACAAAAGGAAATTTCCTTCAAAAACGTCAAAACGCGCTAACAGTTTTCAGCACTGGCAAGATTTAGTATTTTGGCCATACCTTCCTCTACAAAATCAATATTGAGATCAATATTGAGATATCACAAGTGGCTATGGAAAGATAAGAGAAAGATCTACAACGTTCATGAAGACCCCGAGATCAAATTCTGATCGCACGACCCAGCCGTGTGGGATTACAGGCGTGCGGACGAATCGGGCTGAATTGGTCTCCTTTTCCTACTCAAACTCTGCATGTGACCTCTCCAAGCATCTATAAAAGGGACCCAAGGCTATGCACGAAATTCATCATTCCATACAACACCTTCATTCGTAGCACTTCTACACTTTAGTTTTTGGTATTTTTCTCTTGCTTTAAACATTGGGACTACTTGGGTTCTTCCCCTTGAAGTTATTTTTGCTTCTTAATTAAAGAGTAATATTTCTTCATCTCTTTTGTCTAATTTTAATTGTTGGTGATTATTATTATTGCATGATTATATTTATGATTATTTTCTTTCCATCAATTGAGATTATGATTCCATCACTAAGCATGAACTAATTTCCTTATTCTAGGATTATGATGATTTGATTCAAACAAACGAGCATGAATATTGATTAAGTGATCTGCTTTCCTGAATAAATTGTTTTACTTGTTGATTGATTATTTGGCCAACTCTAGATTGTTTAAGGGGATAATTGAGATCGATCGAAAATATTATTGCTGGACTAAATTTATTCAGAAGAATTAAGTGAAACGTAAAGTGGAAGTTAAATGTAAAGTAAAGTGAAATTTGAAGTGAAGTGAAATTTAACGTGAAATATGAAGTGAAATGATAAGTGAGAGTGAAAATGAGAATCAAAGTAAAAAGTAAAGTGAACATTTAAAGTGAAATATTGGCTACGGCCTAATCCAAGTGAAGTGGGATATTGGCTACGGCCTTATCCAAATTTAGTAGGATATCGGCTACGGTCCTATCCAAGTGAAGTGGGATATTGGCTACGACCTTATCCAAATTAAGTGGGATGCCGGCCATGGCCCTATCCAAGTGAAGTGAGATATTGGCTACGGCCTTATCCAAATTAAGTGGAATAACGGCTACGACCCTATCCAAGTGAAGTGGGATATTGGCTATGGATACGACCCTATCCAAGTGAAGTGGGATATTGGTTACGGCCTTATCCAATTGAAAGTGGAAGTAAATTTAATAAGACAATAACAATGCTTGACTGATTCTGACTAATCTAACATAATGGTTAATGGAAACCTTTATACAAACAACGAGATAAAGTTATATGTACTTCATGCATTGATTTCCATAAAATTATTTTCCGTACATAAAAACCAGCCACACTCGCATACCGGCACCCACCCACTGAGGATTTTTGTTCTCACCCCACCTCTTTTATCATGACACCGGTGACGACGGATCCCAAGACGTAGCCTAGTTCTGTATTATATTATGGATTTTATTAAGACGATGGATTTTCATTTGTGATGATTTAGACCTTGGACTTAATTGTTGTAATAGCAGGGCGTAGGACCCTGAGAATCAATTACTGTATTGTATTTTATTTCTTTGGATTCCGCTGCAACCATACTCCGACTTAGTTATTCCGTATTTATGCGTTATATTGATGTATGTTGGAGGATAGTTAAGCCAGATTGATAAACCGATATAAATTTGGTAAATTGTGTCACGACTTACATTTTGGGACGTGGCATCCAATCTCAATGGGCACCCGAAATTCTATAGATAAGAGTCCCCATAACTCATTTTGAGTAGAGAAAAATTCGAAACTTATATACATTATGCATAAAGTCTTCTCATAGTTCAAAATATACCAAGTGTCTAAAGTATCTTGTGATTTGTAATACTGCTATCATAAGACGTAAATCGTTGTATCTTGGGAGGCAATTTCCAAATACCGTAAACACCGTGAACGAGATAATTTTATCTTCAAGAGAAAGAGTATCACTCTTGCCTCAACTTTCTATTCTCATACTGTTACTATGCTCAAATATTTGGCCATTTTCGATATTCACCTACCAGTTTACCCAACAAATATAAGGCCCATTGTTATTATTGTTTTATCTATTTATTGCTTTTATGGCTTTGGCATTAAGTTGTATGTGTTATGCTAGATGATTTGCTTATAAAAAGATGAAAAAAACTCATATCAGTCTGTCTCATGGGTCGTAACTTCTGAGATGGATCCCACACGATCCGTGACTCAAACGAAACAGCAATGATACTTTTATAAAATGTATTAGTTTTTTCTCGAAAAGTATCAATTTTACTTTGAAAAGAATAAATATTCACATTAACTGGCAATTTTTACTTGCACAATTATATATAAGTTATAATAGGTCAAATTGGTCGCTTACATTCTATGAAAATAAAATATAGCCATCTTTTTTCAAAAATATGGGCAAAAGGTTTTTTGTTAGTGAGAAGTGGCCAAAAATTCAACAAAATCTATATATAACATTGTGTAAGAATATCACATTTTATTAAAATAATATCACTTTTACTCCAAAAATATATGTTTCAAAAGTAACAAAATCGATATTATTTATTTGCAATGTTATATACAATATTATTTTAGAGTATCATATTTAATAAAATAATGTGAGTGGTGAGATTCCAATCATATTTGGAAATTGCTAAGTCTTTGCAATTTCTCGTACAATTTCTTAACACGGCTTGTCTTATGTACAATTGTTCCAAAATATGCGTATTAGGAGTTTTGTCGTAAACAAAGGTCTTCGTGGTGCATCATTTGAGAATTGTATTGCATTACACGCTTTGTTGATCAAATGAAAATCACAAAATTGTAGTCTATACTGCTTTTGTTTCAGTATCTTAATTTTAAAAGTGATATTTTAAAGTGAAAATTGATACTTTTAAAGTCAAAACTAATACTTTTATAGAAAAACCAAATATTGTTAAATGATTGTCTGTTTATTATGTCGGCATGTACTAATATCCTTGGCTGATCAAATGAAGATCACAATAGTTTTTATAAGCAATATTTTTAAAGAAAAAAATGGTATTTGTATGTTACTTGTGTTTCGCATGTGCTCATACCTTTATTGATAACCACAAGGATTTTGATTACCATAGGTTAATCTCTTGTATTTTTTGTTTCAAAGATATACATTCAAAGAATAAACTAATAATCCGGGGAATAAGCGATACTTTTATAGAAGTTCATAAAAGCTCATGTAAAAGATCAAACATTGAAGTTCATCTCGCTAAAATTAGATACTTAACTCAAAACACAATTCTTTGATAACAAAGTATATTTAATTCATTGTTCATTATTGGTATATCAATTTGTATTGTAGTACCATTAGTCTCAGACAGAAATATCATCAAATTACAACATGTTGTTTTCTATGACTATAGAACAACTAATTGCACATGAATCGGAACAATGGAAAGTCAAACATTGACATAACTTTTGTTTGTGTTTCCTATTATGCAACAAGATATCATTGTCAAGTTTGCTTAATACAAAATGAACTATATAATCACACTATCATAATGCACCTACAGAATATCATAGGGAATAATCAAAACGATAAGAATAGAACCTCGAGCATCCAACTTTCTTTCACCTACCCAATAGGCCTGATGTGGGCCATGTCAAACGATATCTCAGTAATTGGGGTTGGAAAGACCCAACCAATTGTTGATATCGAGTACTTTTTGACTTTGAACACTTACATTTCTGTCTGGCTGAATGTTGAACCCACCGCCTCTATAAGAGGACCCGTCAAACGGAAGATGATCCATATTTAGACCCATGAGTCACTCAATGAATATTGCGTCTTGAGGACCTTTTAACCTCTTTGGTTTTTTTTTTTTTTTTTGTAGTTGTGTTTTGTTTTATTTTATTTTGGAACTCAAGGTTGTTTGTTCAATTTGTGTTGACAAAAGGTATTGCAATGGCTATTAGGAAACAAATGATGTAGCATATTTAGCTCAAAATAAGAAGTGCTTTAGAAAAGAACATTATTTTTATTATAATTATTGATTCTTTTTGAATTTGGCTATATAAATATAAACAAGATCAACCCTATTTATATTATGCCACCTTAATAACCAATGTATATGATTATTCTATTCCAATGACTACAAGTCATCTACTAAACTCATCTACCTTGTTAGAATATTTTACAAACATTATTCACATAGTATCTTCGATATTTCCTATGATATTTTTAAAGTAACTAGTTTATAAATTGGACTTATTAGATTCTAACATTTAATGACTCCCGCTTAATTTTCAACTTGAGTAAATTATTTTTCTTAAACCCAATATAATTTAGATCAAATGAATTTTACGCCAGGGATGAAGAATAATACCATTTTCTAACATGAAGTTTTATGCTTTTCTCATGCATGCTCTCAATCAACTTTTTAAAAAAGTTCAATAATAGGTTTTATAATTTTTATTGGCCTCAATGAAGAAATTAAATTATATTTTTATTAGGCTCACATTTGGATGAGTATATATATATATATATATATATATATATATATATATATAGGGGAGGTTAAAATGAGACCACATATTATAGTGAGACAGTGTGGATTCATCTTAACCCTTCCTTATCTATATCAATGGCTAAGATAAATAGGGGTTAAAATTACATTAAATATTTAATTAATGCAAAATAAGGGTATAATTATCAAAACAAACATGTGGGGGACCATCCAAATATGAAATCAGTTACTAGGAGAGAGAAAATCATGTGGGGGAGTGAGAAAATCGCGAGAAAATCGCGCTGGAGAGAGAAAATCGTGCATGTGCTCTGTCATGCAGTATGTTGTACACTTATCATATATTTGTTGTATACTTAACACTATTTTACTGTATGTTTAATATAATTTTACCACATATTAAAATGGTCAAACAAAAACATGTGGGGACCGTGAATCAAGGAATAAGTTATATATAGAGAGAGAATCACGTTCATTAACATGTGGGGACCGTGGATTAAGTAAATCAATTGGAGAGAGAGAAAATCATGCACATTATTGTATTGTATATTTAACATATATTTAATGTACATTTAACACTATTATGCTGTATATTTAACATATTTGTATTGCATATTACAATTGTCAAACAAAAAAATAAGTATACAACAAAACACATATAAGTGTACATCAAAACATATATAAGTATACAACAAATAAAATAAGTATACAACAACATAAATACATACATAAAAAATTAACTACTTATACATCAAAACACATCTAAGTATACATCGAAAAATATATAAGTGTACAGTACTCCATCCACGTCAGCATTGTCTTCTTCAACAATCCTACAACAACAGCTTCACCACTCCATCTCTCAGCCATATTGTAAATACCACTCACAATATCTCCTTTTCCACCATTAATCGCACCAATTAAACTGTTATTGAGATCAATTTATCTGATTATAAACAAAAAAATTCATTATAAATACTAACAAGAAAATGACTAGATTTATTAGTGAAGTAATAATTAGGCCAGATTTATTATAATCACTGAGATCAATTAAACCGTTCACGAAATTCCTTGCGCATTCTTTACCCTGCTTCGGTTGAAGACAACGCGTCGATCTCATAAAACACGATATATTCATTTTTTATTATCTCCTAAATGCAACTATGGACATCCAATGTGATTTCAAGTTGTCTCATTTACACGTGTTTCTGGCATGAATTAATTGGTTTAGTACTTATTGGTTTTTGTATTATCAGATACATACAAAAAGTTTGTCTACCATTCACCATCTTGAGTATTTAATATTGAATGGTTGTTATGCTTTCTAAATTTTACCAGAGAATTATCCAGCAGCGATGAGAATAAGTATTAGGGCCATTCCGTCAAGGGACAGGCCATGGCGCGCGCGGTGGTGTGGTGGTGGAGATGGTAGAAATGGGCGGAGAAATCTCAACCAATTGGGGAGTTACCAATTGGGGGTGAAAATGACCGATCTGCCCTTATTTGATTTAAAATAAATTAAAAAAGACTATTAAATTGGGTAAATCTCAATCATCTAAAATTACAGATTTGTGGATAGGATTAGTCCACACTGTCTCACTCTAATTATGTGGTCTCATTTGATCCAATCCTATATATATATATATATATATATATATATATATATATATAGGGGAGGTTACAATGAGACCACATATTATAGTGAGACAATGTGGACTCATCTCAACCATCACTTATCTATATCAATGGCTAAGATAAATAGGGGCTAAAATTACATTAAACATTTAATTAAGGCAAAATAAGGGTATAATTGTCAAAACAAACATGTGGGGGACCATCCAAATATGGAATCAGTTATTAGGGGAGAGAAAATCTCGTGGGGAGAGAGAAAATCGCGAGAAAATCGCGCTGGAGAGAGAAAATCACGCATGTGCTCTGCCATGCAGTATGATGTACACTTATCAATGATTTGATGTATACTTAACACTATTTTGCTGTATGTTTAACATAATTTTATTGTATATTAAAATGGTCAAACAAAAATATGTGGGGACCATTAATTAAGGAATCATTTATATAGAGAGAATCACACTCATTAACATGTGGGGATCGTGGATTAAGTAAATCAATCAAATAGAGAGAAAATCACGCGCATTATTGTGTTGTATATTTAGCATATATTTGATGTATATTTAACACTATTTTGCTGTATGTTTAACATAATTTTACTGCATATAATTGTCAAACAAAAATATAAGTATACAACAAAACACATATAAGTATACAACAAATCGCATATAAGTATACAACAAAAAAATAAGTATACAACAACATAAATGTATACATCAGAAATTAACTATTTATACATCAAAACACATCTAAGTATACATCGAAAAACATCTAAGTGTACAGTAATTCATCCATATCAGCATCGTCTTCTTCACAAATCCTCCATCCACAACAACAGCTATACCACTCCATTATCTCAGTTTCCCCATTATCTCAGTTTCCCCCAATCGAAAGTCAATGAAATTGAGAAATTCCATAGAATTGAACGGGAATCCAGCTGATTTGTCTCTCAAACTATTACGATATCGATATATGATGGCATAATGATTAAGTATATAGTTTTTTTCCTTTTTCATTTTCACGTGAATATCCTTCTGCAATGAACATCAGCCAGTTGTTGCGCCATCAATTTTCAACAACGCCATATCTGGATATCCCTAGTGGAGCCTATCTTAAAATACTTTTTGATGCAAGCGTATTATTCATCTAGGTGAAACAAAATGGAGAATTGTGCGCCGCTCCCATCATCACTTCCATCTCCAACATTTACTCGTTGCTTAGTCATTTTACCCATCATCATCGCACCGTTGCCTAATTTATAGTTAGGGGTGAAAACTAAAATGACTAATATGCCCTTTTGAGATTTAAAATAAATCAATAATATTTATTAAATTGGGTAAATCTCAACCATCTAAAATTGCAAATTTGTGGCCAGGATTAGTCCACACTGTCTCACTCTAATTATCTGGTCTCATTTGATCCTATTCTTATATATATATATATATATATATATATATATATATATATTGAGACCAATTCCCATAGGAGAGACCATAGGAACATTTTTAGAGCATTGGTTTAATTTTTTGGATGTTTAGATCTTTTGACTTATTTTAGGATAGTATGTGTATATATGTATTTTTATAATTTCCTGCACTTTTATGGAGGGAATTGTTGTAATTTAACATTATTTTAAAAGATAAAGTAAAATCTTTACCATATCAATTACCGAGATTTGAGGATCGTTAAGAAAATTTATGTTTAGATTTTGATGATACCATGTAAAACTTAGAATAGAAAGTTGACACCCCATTTTCTTTGTAATTCAACTTATAATAGATAGGGCTGCATGAGCTGAGTTGAAGTCAGTCGAGTTGAAGATTACAAGAGTCGACTGAAGAGAAGACCAAGTTGTGTGAAGTCAAGATGAAACTTACAGACTCGACTAAAAAAAGACCTAGTTGTAAGACATCTGAGTAAAGAATGGAGAAGCGACAGACAAGTCAATTGAAAGCTAAGTCTGCCAGTTGACAGACAGTTGAGTCATTCCTAAAAGGTTGGAGCCGACTCAAGTCAAATGGGTAAAGCAGTTGTCAAGTCAAGTCGACTAAAATAAATTCGTTGCACAGAAGTCAAGGACATTTTATAGTAATACATCCATGTTGCCATGTCTAAAAGTGTTCATCCTAGAAGCGTGCAAATAGAATAAACCAATGAGAAGCACTGAGCGTGTGTCAGAACCTGAAAAGCTGCACACCTTATTAAAACGAGGAAATGTCACCATCACAAGTTGCAAATCAAGAAAAGACAAGCCAACGACCAAGAAGTGTTATTTGAAAATTGTCTATCTCTTCAACGGACAAATTTTTGAGTAAACACTATAAAAGTCTGAGGAAGCAAATGAGAGAGAAAAAAAAGATCTAGTTTTTTTTCAAGCATACAAGCATACTTGCAAAAATTACTCTCAAGCTTTCAAAGTTAATCCTCAAGCCTAAAATCGAAGGAACTCGATCCAACACACTCAATGAAGGAAAGAATACTTCATCAAGTTGAAGAGGAAACTATTTAAAGAATAAAAAGGGGTCTACTCACCAAGGTCGAAAGAGTAGTAGTAAGGTTCAAGTTCGAACCAAAAGTTTTGAGCTCGTTGGAAGGTTGTGTGATCAATTCCAAGAGTTCGAGGGAGCTGAAGTAGCAAGACAACTATTTTGTGAAGAAGCTGAGTCCCAGGAGCAGCCAGCTATGTGATCAATGTTGATTCGGACTGTACACTACTTTGTAACCAGATCTGTTACTTAGTGGATTCCTCCAGGAGTTGGAGACGAGTTGATCAGAGGAATTATTCCATCCTCAAACCACTATAAAATTGCTCGTGTCATTTTTACTTGCAGCATTTTATTTCCTTGCACATTACTTATATCTGCTGTTAAGTTAAGTCTGTTGAACTCAACTAATAATAACTTTTGCTAAAAACAAGTGTTGAAAACAAGTTTAAAATATTAAGGGTGAAAAGTCTTTCGCTGAACAAAAACCAAATCAACTTTAAAGTTAAGTGTTAGTTGATACCAGTTGAGTTATACTATCAACAGCTCAGTCGAGTCTGTTCGTTGAGTAAGGGTGCGATTTTCTAGTGAAACAATTGAAGGTATGCTTGCATTTTTTCCAGAGTTTTTTTATTTGAAATTAGTTTTTGCTTCGACAAAATATTTAATGGAATTCTATTGGGTTCAATTTGTCGTTTATTTGAAAGTTCCCTTAATGTGGTGTATGTGCCTAAAGGGAAGATTTTTATGTTTTTTATTGAACTTTTTTGGGGATTTTTGCAGTCTGTTGATTTGAGATGTATTGTAGGTCGCATTTTGGTGTATATATCTTTGTATATGGTTTAGTATTTGAGGTTATTTGTTCAGAGCATATTAATATTTTTCGATGCATATTTAGTTCAGTTTTAATGCATATTTAGCGCACCTATCGTGTTTTCAAATATTTTTATTTTGTTTTAATGTGGGTGTTCAAGGGTTTGTGGGATGGCTATGTCTCTTTATAGTGGTTATTGCATTTTGTCCCAAATGTTTTATGCTTATTTAATTCGATTATAGTGTATTTTAATTGAATTATGTGGTTTACTCTCTTTTGTCAGTTTTTGTCATTTTGAGTATAGTTATTGCTTGTCTGTTGCTGATCGTGAAAATATTTTTACTAAACTGCAAGTGTACATTGTAGCTAGCAGATAGCAGCGATCAAGGTCATATTCCTCAGGGATTGAATACGAAGCACATAAAGTACATTAAGTATCGTATTTCAATTATATTGAAGCAGTCGAAAATCAAAAGTTCGTTTATTTAAACTAAATCTAAGTTATAAAATAAAATATCTAAAATTTTTAAAGACCCGAACTCTACAAGTTTTCAACAAATACGAAAGCAACCCTAGGCACATAATCTCAACATGCTTCTTCAATTAATTACAATTAATGTTTCATCAAAACCAGTTTATGTGTATGTATGGGTTCAATTCCTAAATTAGTTTATTCCCCCTCCCGAAGCGAATAAACAGTTGATTAATACCAATTGCTAGAATCACTACTCAACAATTAATATCAACTCCGAAAAGATCTTTGAATTGAAGTACTCCGCACAAACAGTTATAATCCTCTCGACTCTATACCCATTTATGTTATGAACTCGTTTTTCGTATGTTAGAACTCATCTCCCTAATTGTGAACTAACAAATATGACATGCAAATTAATGATCAAATAATCTACACGAAACAAGCACTCGAATTGACAAATAGAACACATAAACCAATTAAAAAAAATCAATATAGAACTAACACGAATCCACAATTTTGCTTATGCCCTAGGATCAGAAATTTTTAGCCTAACATATTTGACGACAAATTCATAGAAAAACTTGAAATCAAACAGTTTGAAATCGAATAAAGTACAAACAAGAGATCCAAACCAAGAGGATATAACCCTTCTTGCCATGATGGATCCTTCTTTGAAGTTTTAAACCCTTGTGCTTTTGTAGATATGAAAGGCCTTGTGGTGTTCTTCGTTGAATAGTGTTTTCCTCTCAGAAGTATGTAAATTTGTGTATCCTAAGTGTATTTTCGTGTATAATGATATATATTTTCGTCCACGGCTTGGTCTTCCTTATATAGATGCTTTGAGAGATCACTTGTAGAGTCCGGACGAAATTAGAAAAGAAAATCAGCCGCCATACCAAATACACGGTCATGTGAAATCACACGGGCCAACCGTGTATTATGTTTTCTTCTCTGTTTTTGCGCTGAACAAGATAAAACGACCGTGGCAAGCAACCTCGAGTTCACCGGCGAGGCCTGGTTTTCTTCTAAAAATTACAAGAATATGCAATATCACGCCTAACAAAGGAAAACTAACTAAAATACACTAAATATACATGCAAATGCATTGAATATGCATCAAAATAACCACCAAAATGCACGTATATTTTAAACGTATCAAATTCCCCCAAACTTAAACCATTGCTAGTCCTCGAGCAAACTAAGAAAAATAATGCAAATGGGGTAAATAAAACACAAAAGAACACTATAAACACATAATCTCAATCAAATCAACACTTTAGCAAACATGTAACTCATCATCAAGAAGCCACCAATTTCAAACTTGGCATAATCAATACTCATTCGAGTATTGGACATCGCCACTCACAAGAAATAATGTATCACTCAACTCTCAAAATAAATGGGACGTGTATATGCTCAAATCAATTCATTGATGTAGAACTACCATAAGCTTGCAAATCGTCTAATATCACTACCACTCAAATGTGCACAATTTAAGAATCAAAAAGGACTTTTTCTTTGGTTGTAATATAGACTATTTGGTTAGTGTAGGAAAAATATGGATTAAGTGACTTGACTTGAGCAAATAGAATTTAAGTACACATACTTTCAACTCACAAATCTAATTTCATTTTTAGAATCATTCTCTCAAATTATTTTCTTTTCAACTCTTCTTCCACCTTTTTTTTTCTTTTCTTATTCATTCTTAGGCCTTTGCCTTCTTTCTTTTTCCTTAAACTCTCAATTTTTCTCAATTTTTCAGAATTTGTTTTCCTTTCGTTCTTTTCTATTGCTCGATTTTTTTCTCATTCTTTTTATTCAAAATCTTTTTTTCGAGCGGCTACATTCTTTCACTTATTCATTGCTCGTCCCTCCTTTTTGCCAACATTCTTTCTTTTTCAAAAATAAACCACATCTCCCTCATAATAAACATCTCTATAAGCGCAAGTTTTAGGATATAATATTTAAGTTCAAAGCCCAACTTGTGGTTAACAATAAACAAAGTTTAGGCTCAAAATGGCTAACTAGGGAATCATGAGTTCATAGGTAGACTTTTTATCTAAGTAGCTTAAACAAAAATGTCCTTAAATCATCTTCAAAAATTGCGCATACACGTGGTTTCAATAAAGATACCATTGCAAGTTCTAGAGTCCTAACAACATGAATGACACACTCAAGAAAAAATAAAATTGCATATCCTCAAAGCAGTTAAAGGCATAAAAACTCGTAGACTTATTTTTCCCATCATGCTCAAACACCCAATTTTCTCAATCAATACCAAACATGCAAAAGACATCTTAAAACAATTTATCACATATTCACCAAGTACTTTTTTCTCATGAAACGAAATGTTCATAGTAAAATCATACAAAAACTTTTTGTACTAATTCGGACTTCTAATCCTAACTCACACGAAAAGAATAAACGTGCTTAAACAAAATTAAAAAAATTGAATTTTTTACAAAGAATTTATGCAAATTTATATGCTTCTACATGCAACCTAAATGCAATGCAAAAATACATCAGTACAAAATCACGTAGTCTTGACAGCCCCCCAAACTTAAATCATAATTCGTCCCGAACATATGAAAAATTATCAAAAGAAAGAGGAATGCATGATAAATACTTGCATAGCTCAATTGTGGTGGAGGAGGTGGAGGGTAGTGGCCTTGCTGCAAATGCCACTGCTCCATACAAGACACCATGTCGTACATCTGTTGTTGGTGTTCGGTGATGACATCCTTGTGAGTATTCTTGTGGTAAGAATACACTTGGGTGATTTAGGTGATAGGTGTTTGAAGAGTGTGGTACTCTTCAAAGGTGGTGAAGAAAGATTGTGGTAATCTCCTTGAAGGTGTTGTAAGAGGATTGTGGTGATCCTCAAGGTGTTGTATTAATTGTGGTAATTAATAAATTTTTTTTTCTTTTTGAAATCCATCCCGGAGATACTGGGGTGGTAGAGGATTAGGCCCTAGGTGGGTTGAACCTCTTTAAATCAACGAGTGTTGTTTAATTTCCGCATTTACATTCTTGTCATTTACTTATTGATTCGAAAAAGAGGGTGATTTGCGAAAAATCGGCATAATCTATTCACCCCCCCTCTAGATTATCGTAGCCACTTGGACTAACACGCTATGGCCAAAATACTAAACCCTGCCAGTGCTGAAAACTGTTGACGCATTTGGATGTTTTTGAACGCAACCTCTTGTTCTTCAATTGTCAATGCTTTCTTTCGACCCATGATTAACTAACATGACTCTAGACTCAATATACTTGGCCTCTAACATCAACTTGGCCATTCAAATGACTCAAAACAATAGAAATTAACACTTAATCTATGATAAACAAATACAAGAACTCAAGAACTCAATTACATAGTCTTCAAGAACTCGAGATAACTTGCATTTGGTGTTGCCCAGATCCTTCGTAGATGGATTTTCATCATTCCCCTCCTCTAGAAAGGGATTCGTCCTCGAAACCAAACGTTGGACCCCAAAGGTTAAATGATCATGTCAATCCACCCGGATTAAATGTTAAACGGCATGCACATTCATCCGTTTTTCCATAATCCTGTAACCAAGAAATAATAATACTAGGCAAAACAAAGATAAAAGTGTTAGAACATGAAAATTTATTCCTAGTATCTCTCCTCTCTTTAGCCATGAATATAGATTTTCCCTCGAATTTTACCTCAATGGCCATTACCCCCATGTTTTTGGCCCACTCAAACTTATTAATCACCTTTTTCTCGGCCATCACTCGAATCTCACTTCTACCCTTGGCCGGACTCTCAATTTATTTCTCACTCAATCTCTCATGTTTCTCGGCTTTTGGTTCTTTCTTTTGCTCACTTGCCAAATTTTCTATCTCATCTTCCCCATCAACTTCAATTTCTAATGAATCATCAGATTCAATTGTTGGATCGATATCCAACATATCATCAAAATCCAATGTTAACAGATCCCCTTTCACCGGATAGAGTACTTCAGGAACATTCTCCAACTCCGGCTTTACAATATCTATCTCCGGCTTGATAATTTCTAATCTCAAATCGACAACTTCTGGAACTTCCTCCAACTCCGGCTTGATTACCTCAACTAAGGGGTTCTCCGTGGTTTTAAAAATTGACACAAAATGCGGATCATTGACAACAAAATCCCATGCGTTGGTACTAATATTGGAGGTTTTCTTTGTGACGCCACTCCTCTTGAGCGGTTGGTCAACTTCTATACCTTTCCAACCAACACGAGTCCACCTTCTATCACGTGGTTTTCCACAAACATTAATCATCACAGTTGTCAAAACTCTTGCCAATTCTTCCATATAACCTTTGTTGCTCAGATTTAGTGGATGTCGCGTTTCCACAGACATGATGTATAAACAAGTGCAACAATACCAACAACAATCCCAAAAAACAAATCTCACGCTCCCAACAAATCACGAAATCAACTCCCTCTTTTTTTTTTTGAATTTCGATTTTTTTTGGTAACCTTTGAAGAACTAGGGTTTATGAAAAACAAGGAAAATCTGGAAAATCAAAGAAAACAAGGATAGATTTAGCCTTGCTAGATGGCTCTGATTACCAACTGATGTGAACCGCAGCAACAACTGTGCATACGACCCAACAACAATATGTTGTTAACCCAAGATCTTCACTAGTTCGGTTAAAGATTGGTGGAAACCTCGACCCCTTGCTTATAAAACCAGGAACCTCGGTACGCGTAGACGCCACAAACAAATACAGAAGTTTGTTTGATAAGTCAGAATTCGCAACAAGATGAATAATCTTGAAGCTCTTGGAAAAACCCAAAGGGTTGAAGAGAAAATTCTCAATTCAATATTCAATATCAAAGTTGTTATGAAAAATAAACAAGTGTTTGCCTTATATAGGCGAATCAAAACATTCGCAACAAGATGAATAATCTTGAAGCTCTTGGAAAAACCCAAAGGGTTGAAGAGAAAATTCTCAATTCAATATTCAATATCAAAGTTGTTATGAAAAATAAACAAGTGTTTGCCTTATATAGGCGAATCAAAACAAACCCTAAACCAACTAGGAAACAACTTAAAAATCGAAAAAGGAAACGAAAACTGAACAGACTAAAAAATGCGGCCAAAAGCATGTCCGTTCTTCTGAACATGGCCAGGCCATGTTCGTCATGTCTTCACCGAACACGGCCGTGCAAATAAGCATGGCCAGGTCGTGTTCTTCGCGTAATTAGTTTTAGCCCCTGGCACCTTCATGAAAGTTGTATCTCTTTCTCTTAGCTTTCTATAGCATCTTGAATCAGCTCAATATCACTTGTTTAGAGAACGTTATGGCCAAAATACTAAACCCTGCCAGTGCTGAAAATTGTTGACGCGTTTGGACGTTTTTGAACGCAACCTCTTGTTCTTCAATCATCAATGCTTTCTTTCGACCCATGATTAACTAACATGACTCTAGACTCAATATACTTGGCCTCTAACATCAACTTGGCCACTCAAATGACTCAAAACAATGGAAATTAACACCTAATCTATGATAAACAAATACAAGAATTCAAGAACTCAATTACCTAGTCTTCAAGAACTTGAGATAACTTGCATTTGGTGTTGCCCTGATCCTTCGTAGATATATTTCATCACAATTGCTCTCCCTCACTAACCAATTACCACTATCCCAAATCGAGGTAACATCCAGATTTGGGAGTTTAATTTTAGTTATATCCAGATTTAGTCATCGCGGTCAAAACAATCACATCAATCTTTTTCCCACCATCTGCATGTGCATACCCATTAAAACTCACATTAAAATGTCCAACAATAGGTGTAACTAACCCTCCAATACATATCCCCCATTTTCCTTAATTTTTCATCCTATCGAATTATCTAGTGATGAATGCCCCAACATTGGGAACCACCTCAACACGAATAACTTTTTTGCTATCTTCCCTAGCAAACACCGTTTCCACTAATGTGCATTGCAAATAATGAAAATAGGGTTCCTAATACTCGATGCCTTAGAAGTACCCGATGTATAAATTCTCCGCCCCGTTATTTTCTTCTAAAAACCGAGCATATCAAAATCTTAATGTTCCTCAACCCCATAAGCTAGAGTTTGATAAATAGAATTTAAATCATCAGCTAAAAGCTCTCTCGACTTATTTGCTAGTCTAAATCTAATCCCCATCAAATTACTTTTTCAAATCACTAATTCGAAATTTCTCAAAAATTCATACGAATATTGTATATGTTGTCCAATTTCCATTCAACATAACATCCCAATCAATTCGCCCACACAAGGCCCGAAAATTATTCAACAATCCCAAATTAATAAGAGTAAGTTTATCGGGAGACCTTGTCGAAATCATGTTCTTGTTGTAGAGAGCCTCCCACCGTACCCGGTGCATTTCGTCCATGAGTAACATTATAGTACTCTAGTTTGTTCACCTCATATTCCGGCACGAGTTCAGACTCTGGAGTTGGCTCTCTCCTTCTCCTTGTGTTTCTCTTAACTCTACCTCCTTCCTCTTGAAGCCATTTGTTGTGGGTTTGAAGCTTTTGAAAAACACGGAAATTTAAGATTAAACTCCCCAACTTGAAGAAGAATAAGAGAAATTTGAGAAATTGTAAGAAATTTGTGGTGGATTTCTTGAAAGAGAGAAGTGTTTGTGCCCTAGTTTGAAGATTTGAAGTTGAATTTGAAGAATTTTGAAGATGGAATGGGGTATTTGTAAGGAAATTTTCGCACTTAGGGTTTGGAAGGGAAGAAGTGGGATAAATTTGGAGTGTTTGCATGTAAAAAGGGAAGAAAATTTCGATTAAACCATTCACAGGGTCCGTGTAAATTGACACAACCGAACATGTCAACTGCTACTGTCTTTGTTTTCTGCGTTGACCAAATACACAGCCGTGTAAAACTACACAGCCAGACCGTGTATTCGGTCTCAGTTTATGCATTTTATGTGGCCGCATATTTTTCACACGGTCGTTTGTTTTGTTTTTCAATTTTTCTTTTTTTAAGAGAAACAACCAGGAGTTTGTCATGACGCCTCCTATACAACAACTCACAAAAACAAATAAACTAAAAGTTAAGTTAGGAAAAATCAAATTGAACAAATGCGATTAAAAATTTGGGTTGCCTCCCAAAAAATGCTAAGTTTTATTTCTTTAGACATACGTCAAAATTTATTACTACTATCGTTGAACTATATCATTTGTTGTCTTTGGACCCTCGTATTATGTACCACTCATCAGACGAATGACATTGCATTGTTCTCGCAGATTAAGTTTTGCATCGCTTGGGAATTTTCCTTTTTGATGCTAACCTCCTACTCTTGTAGCGATTTGGGCTACTTGTGTCTCCAAAAACTTTATTCTTGCGTTTACGCTCATATTCAGCTGAGTAACCTATTCTTCTAGCATGTCTATCTTTGCTTCATCTTTGTTCAATCTAGCTCTGGATTCTCCGATAAACGAGGACAACATCTCTTCTACAGATACTTTCTTTTCACTTGACTCCGCTCTGCCTTTATTTCCCACATTAAAACCCGGAGGTGGCTGCAAAATGTTTCTATTATTACCATAAGAAAAATTCTCGTGGTTTCAAAGCCCCAAACAAGAATGTGTGGGTGTCTGATTATTTCGGTAATTGTTTTTAAATTTTCTTTGACCCACAAAGTTTGCTTCTTCCTCAACAACTGCATGATCTATTGGAGTTGCCTCTGCATCGCATCAAATTTCATATGAAGCACATACACTTGCTCTGTAAGCATGGAAACCTTATCCTCATTGTGGACCTCTGCCACACATCTGATATTAGATCTCTCAGATGGCCACTGATAACTGTTATTCGCCATCTCCTCCAGTAACTCTAGTACCTCATCCAAATAGTTCCCTAGTCCTAGATGCCACATCTATAATGGTTCTCATGTTTTCATTCAAACCATAATAAAAATATTGTACATGTTGGTAGGGGTGGAAAATCATGCGGGCCGGCCGAATAAGAGCACGACCCGATAAGCACTAACCCAAATACATCCCGATAAGATTAACGGGCCAAAATTGGTAGCCCGAACACGACACGATAAGAACCCAATAGCCCAGGCACGATCTGTTAAGTCCGATAAGCAAATTTATTTATATTTATTTATTACAAATTTTTAATATTTGGCTCATTTGAACAATTTAGAGCATTGGGCTCGTTAAACCATTTACTAATATAGTATAATATTATTTTTTCTTCAAATATTTATCACATATAAAGCTCCTTAGAAAGTTAGAATTAAAAAAATGTGTAAAAAAAGATATTATTTATGTTATCGGGTCTTATCGGGTTTAACGGGCTTATCGAGTTGGTCTGATATGGACCCGATTTCTTATCATTCTTATCGGATCGGTCTGATAACGGTCTAAATTCGATTACACCTAGCCCAAACCCGATAATTTTGTGTCATGTTTGTGGTGTGCTATCATGTCATACCTCAAATTGCCACCCCTACCTGTTGGTAGTCAGGATATCCGTGTTGAGGGCACTTCCTTAGTAGTTCTCTTAACCTGTCCCATGCCTCATGTAACGACTCTCCATCTTGTTGCCTAAACTGAGTGATTTCACTTTTCAGTTGTCGTGTCTTATTTGGAGGAAAATACTTAGCCATAAATTGTTGACTTAATTCAGCCCAATCTGCTAGTGGTGGTGTCAAAGAAGATAATCATCTCTTAGCTCTATCGTGTAAAGAGAATGCAAAAAGGTGGCATCGAATGATATTCTCTAAAATACCATTCATCTTTACAGTATCGCATATCTCTAAAAATTATGTCATATGCATGTTCGGATCCTCAATGGCTCTCCCCCAAACTGATTTTGTGACACCATATGAATCAATGCAGATTTTATTTCAAAATTATTTGTGTTAATCGGCAGACGGGCCACACCCTCATACCATTGATTAACTTATGGCTGGAAGTAATCTCTAACTGCCCTTCTCACGTGCCTCTCCTTAATCTGGTTCTTTCGCCCCCGGTGGGCACTCCTCATTATTTCTGTTGTTCACACCGTCCCTATTATTCCCATCCGCCATCGCTTTCGATCTTTTCCTTAATTGTTGCTATCTTTTCGATCTTTATGTCAATGGGTATCAGTTCGACAAATCTGGAACATGTGGTCATGCACCCTTGCACTCAACAGAAACAATGTGAGAGCCAAAACACATATAAAAAATAAAGAATAAAATAATAATAAAATATTGCTTCAATTAAGATTTAACTACTTATTATATATCTATGTAGAAACTTTCAATCCCCATCAACGACGCCAAAAACTTGATCGTGAAAATATTTTCACTAAACTGCAAGTGTACAGTGTAGCTAGCAGATAGCAGCGATCAAGTTCGTATTCCTCAGGGACTGAATACAAAACACGTAAAGTACAGTAAATACCGTATTTCAATTTTATTGAAGCGGTCGAAAATCAAAAGTTTGTTTATTTAAACTAAATCTAAGTTATAAAATAAAGTATCTAAAATTGTTAAAGACCCGAACTCCATAAGTTTTCAACAACTACGAAAACAACCCTAGGCGCATAATCTCAATATGCTTCTTCAATATCACTTCCAATTAATGCTGGGGAAAAAACAGTTTGCCCCCTGAATTATACCGCTTTTTACACTTTGCCCTATAAACTTTAAAAGTGAAGCTTTCACCACCTGAACTTTAAATTTTTTTTCACTTTGCTGAAAGGTCCAAAAAAGGGCCCAAAAATTCCAAAAATACCCCTATGGATACCATAGTTTGTTTTGCAGTTTACCCTATGAACTTTAAAGTTGTTGCACTTTACTTCCTACTTATCAAAATCATCACATCTTTTATATTTACTCCAACTAGGTTTTGCGATCCACAACTCGGAAGAAGTTACCCTGGTTACGTCTTTTAATGAAGATCGATCAACATCCCTTAGTCTTCCAAAATAAATCTTCTTTGTAAAAATAGTTGAGTGTTTAAATTTTCAGAGTGTTTTAAGTTTTCTGTTTATGTATTTTCGAGTGGAACCTCATATATGAGAAGCTAAAAAAGTATTCTCCTCCCAAAAGGAGATTACTGATGTAATAAATATTTCTTAGAAGTTCTTAATAAAAAGAGGCTATTTGTTTCAACATGTATTCATAATGTTCTATTAGTTTATCCCTTTTGAGAATTATCTTATACGCCTAGAGTAGGAACGAACCAAGGCTATGCTGAGCAGTTGCTGAAGGAGTTGGATAACTTGTAGATCATATTCCCTGTTGGTTGAAGTTGAACAGTGCAAACTGTTTGCCAAACGGTCTAGGGGCAGTAGTCTTCCGACTGGTGGTGTTGCGAGCCATCTAACCAGCTGCTGTTTCGGTCAAAAAGAGGTTTGAATTTGAAGGGATATTTTAATTTTACGGAAGCATATTGGGCCTGATATGATTTTAAATCAAAAACCCAATTTGATTATAATGACCTGATAAATACAAGAACAAGTTGTTTTTGAGTTAAATTAATATTTCATAAACTATGTGATAATTTTATAAATTTTAGGAATTGAATGCAACAACTTGGAGCTTAAATGGGTATCTAAAACTATTTAAATGAATTGATAAAACCATAGGGGCAAAAAAGTCCATATATGGTAAAGTGTAAAATTCGCATAGTACAAAGGGCAAAGTATAACGAAAAATAGTTTGGTAGACAAAGTGTAAAATTGGTCATAATTCGGCGGGTTAAATATTTCTATCCCATTAATGTTTCATCAAAACCAGTTTATATGTATCTATAGGTTCAATTCCAAAATCAATTTATTCTCCCTCCTGAAGCAAATAAATAGTTGATTAATACCAATTGCTAACATATCTACTCAACAATTAATGCCAACTCCCAAAAGATCTTTGAGTTGAAGTACTCCCCACAAATAGTTATAAGCCTCCTGACTCTATACCCGTTTATGTTATGAACTCGTTTTTGTAAGTTAGAACTCATCTCCCGAATTTTGAACTAACAAATATTTCATGTAAATTATTGATCACATAATCTACACGAAACAAGCAATCGAATTCATAAATAAAACACACAAACCAATTAAAAAAATAATCAATATTGAATTAACATGAGTCCACAGTTTTGGTATCAGCAATATTTAGCCTAACATATTTGACAATAAATTCATAGACAAACTTGAAATAAAATAGTTTGACATCGAATAAAGTACAAACAAGAGATCTAAACTAGGAGGATATAACCTTTCTTGTGAGGATGGATCCTTCTTCGAAATCTCGAACCCTTGTGCTTTTGTAGATGCGAAAGGCCTTGTGGTGTTCTTCGTTGATTAGTGTTTTCCTCTCAGAAGTATGTAAATTTGTGTATCTCAAGTGTATTTTCGTGTATGATGATGTATATTTTTGTCCGGGCTTGTCTTCCTTATATAGATTCTTTAAGAGATCACTTGTAGAGTCCCGACGGAATTAGAAAACAAAATCACCGCCATACAAAATACACGGCCATGTGAAAATCATATTTGTCCGACTATGTATTCTATTTTGTTCTCTGTTTGCACTAAACAAGATACACGACCATGTATTCCTACATGGTCTCGGTCGTGTAATCCATCTCTGAAATTCTTCCCTCGAACAAATCACATGGGCGTGTAAAATCATACAAAACCATTCACAGGGTCGTGCACTTTTACACGGGCTGACCATGTACTTTATCTTTCGTCGTTTTCTTCGCATATTTGATCGTCTCTTTGCATTCGATATTTTTATCCGGGCCATCCTACTGATATCTTTCTATTTTAGCTCCGTTTCTTGTAAAAATTACAAGAATAATCGATATCATGCCCAACAAAGAAAACCAACTAAAATACACTAAATGTACAAGCAAATGCATTGCTAATTTATCAAAATAACCCCTAAATGCACGTATATTTTACACGTATCAGTTGCATATTTAGTTGAATTATTATGTATATTTAGCTTGCATATATGCATTTTTTATCAGACATTTTCAATGTCCATGCGATGCTTATTTAACTGATTTTTAATTCATATTTAGAATACATGATGTGCATCGTGTATTACATTTTTATTTTTGAGTCACATAAATGTAACTGCAGAGTATTTTTTTGAAATTGTAGGTATATATTTTCCATCACATATGAAAAGTTACATGGGTGGCAGTACAAATGTGGATGAGATTGTGGGTTAGAGAGGAGCAATGCTTCTCAAATGGCCAATTTGCGTTTCAAGTATTATTCAATAAAACTTCTCCGCAAAAACGAGCAAAAAGACATGGCCATGGAAGAAGCTAAAATATTCTGGACCGGGAAGAAGCAGTTGTAGTGTATTTTAACTGTAATTTGGAGTTGTTTGTTATTGTTTTGGTTTGGTTTGTACTAAAGGCATGGATATTTTGGGGTTGATGCTATATTGTGAATGTTGTTATGAATTTAGTTATGGACGAAGCTGGGATGCATTGCACGTTTTGAATTAATCTATTTATTTTTTGGTTGTTACCACAACTTTATTTTTTCCAATTTTTTTATGAAGTATTATGCTATTATTGTAATAGATGGAATATATGTATATCATATTTTTAGTTCATTGGTTGTGTATTTTAGAAGTATTATTTTTTGTGTGTGTGATATTCATATCAATATCTTAAATACATAGGAAGATTTTCGTGCATATGTATATAACAGATTTTGCATATATAGTTTGTTTTTGCAAAATTCTATTTTTATCAATATCTTGCATACATAGGTTGATACACGTGCATATGTGCATATAAAATTTTCCATATTTTTTAATAGTAAACTGTGAGTTTTTCATATGGGGTTTTTGGATATTGTAATTAGGATTGCAAAATTTTGAAATATATGTTGCATATACAATAATATATATATGCATATTTACATACGCGACTGTGCATATTTACATACGAGATTGCACATATTTATATATATATATATATATATGTGTGTGTGTGTGTGTGTGTGTGTGTGTGAATATCTGCTGCATATACAATAATATATATGGGAAAGAGTGATGAATGTGTGATCAATCACAAATTCCATCTTCCTAATATCCAGCAACATAATCTTTTGGCGGTTATATGCATATTTTTGTGTTGCCAATACTACCCCTGCATGATTTTTTGTTATTTAATAATGTCATATATATTTGGTAGATCTTGGTCTTCCATTTATTTTTTTGAATGGTGTAGATTAGTCCTTATGGCCTCACCTAAGGCCCTAGTCTCATTGGATCCTCTCCATATATATATATATATATATATATATATATATGTATATATAGGGGATGGTTCTTTTGAGACCATATATTGGGGTGAGATCGTAGGGACTCATCTAAACCGTGAATTTAACAATGAATGGATGAGATAAAAAATTAAATATAGAATCAATCCCAAGCATTAATTTTGGGTGAGGGTATAAGAGTAAATCACTAAAATTCGGTTAATATGCAAGATATTTATAAATCTACTTACCATATCTACTACCTATAATTTAGGAGTTGGAACTAATGATAATCTCTATCAAAAAAACTATAATCTCTAATCTCTAATCAAGAAAAAAAACGTAAAAATAGAAACCATAAATTTGTGTAAATAAATACTTATCACCTGGGGTTTGTGATTTTTTTTTTTTTTTGGCTTCCAACGATATTGAATTTATGCATATTTAACCATATCTTGATGCATATATACTGATAATATGTTGCATATTTTGCTTGAAGGTAATTTGGTGTTAAAATTTAAATTACATATTTAATGGGATAATGATGTATTGATACGTGTAGTATGTTGCATATATAATTATTATAATTATTATTGCATATTATTGCATGTTTAATTATAAAAATGATTCAAAGCATATAAAAATGTATACCAATCCCGAAAATTTCTGTTCGACATATTAGTCATTTATGATGCTCATAAATATTGCATTTATAGCATTATATAGATGCATATATAGCTTTATTATTGTGTATACGGTACTATTCGAAAATTTTGCATAAATAAATCATAAATGCTAGCTAGCTTGCAAAAATTTTTATTTCCGGGCGTTTATGATTTTTTTTCTTGGTCCCAACGTTATTGAATTTATGCATATATAACTATATATTGATGCATGTATATGTATAATATGTTGCATGTTATACATTTTCATACTTTGGGAACGTAAATCTGAAAATATTATGATGTATTTTTTATATTGTTTTGGTGTATATTTACTATTAATTATATGTCAATAGGTACAAATAACAACCCAAAGGACTTGGTCTTCTTTTCAATATTAATCGGACCATTTGGGAAAACAAGAACTCTCTCTACATCGGAATAGTCAACACGGATAAATCTGCCCTGAGCTAAGACTAACTCACAACTAATCGGATTGATCAATCAGCCACCAAATAAAACGACTAGAGTATTCAGTGATCCTAAGCGACAACAACCCGCCAAAACCCATTTCGACTACTGCATCCTTCTGGAAGTCCGTAAACTCTGTCATCGCCTTAACAAACAATGCAGGGTTAGATCTAGTCAAGACCTTCAGATTTTTGAGCTTCCACGCCTTCTTGGCTTCAGATTTCTCACTCTTCACCCTTTTGGTACCAGAAGTACCCTCCTTATTACCTCCATCATCCCCTCCGAGCGAAATCTCCCTCCTTTGTTTAGACTTAGCCATTGTTAAACAAACTCAGTAAGCTATCCCTACCCTTGGAGAAAAAAATATGCATAAATAATTATATTATATTGCATAAATAATTTAATTATTATATATCTATAAGTCATCGAGACTAATAAATAAAATGGTAAAAATGATGCATATATACTAATTGATTGATGCATATCAAATTGATGTATGAAAAGTGTGATTTCTTTACATAGATTATACCAGAACAATGCATAAATTCAAATACACAGCGCATGTGTAACAATTGTATTGCATGACTGATATATCATGAAAAATATGCACAAAAATTGCTATCAAATGCAATAAAAAACTGAAAACCGATACGTCAAATATATTAACAATGAGACAACAATGGAATATCTAGAACATTGCCAAAAAATGAAACAAAAGTCGCACTGTTTCATTATATATACACAAAAATGACTGTATGGCGTTAAATATGCAACAAAAAAGTGCTAAATATGCAACAAAATTACATATCTTGCATTCACCCAACAACATTACAGATGCAAAGAAAAGTTATAAAATATGCAACAAAATTATTAAACATGTGCAACGAAAAAAAAAATCGAAAACTAAATCCTACTCAAAAATTTCTAAAAGAAAACTTACTTCACCAACCAAGATTGTATATAATAATCAAGATTTCTAAAAACATATGCATCGAAACATTGCTAAGGATGTCGAAAAAATCAACTATCTATACATCAAAAATAACAAAATTTAACTATACAAAAAATACCCTATAAAACAGTTTCAACAATGGCTACCACACAGTTGCTCATAAACTTGCTCAATAAAATTCAGAAATATCTCTAGTTAAAAACAAACCATCGGTTATGAATATATAAAAAAATTGCAGTTAATTATTCTAGATGTAAAAAAAAATCTCCATGCAAAAAAAATTACAGAAAAATCAAAAAAAATGTAGTAAGAATGCATGCCAAAATTTATATAGCGAAAATCGTAACTACAAAAAAAAAAAAGAAATGCTTACGGTATAATTACTCAGCCCTCGCGACGCAATCTTCAAAATTTCAATAAACTTGCAGCTGAATTTGCTTGCAAAGAATCGTCTCTTCTTCTGTTTGTCTTGACTGTGAAAAGAAACTGGGATATGGAAGGGGCGTGAGAAAAGAAGGAGACATCTGACAGAGGTTTTAAGAAGAAATCTGATTCCCAATGTATCTTGGATATATCAAAAAATATTATCCATTAATGCGTTGGTGGCGATAATTAAGGGATCAAAAATACTCTCCTTAAATAACTAACCGAATTATAAGTCTAATTACAATTTTGTCCTTTTTAACGTTTTTTTAATTAATATTACCTTAAATATAAGATTAATCCAAGCCCTTCAAGACATAAAATAAACGCACCAGATTAATCCCTACGGTCTCACCCTAGGATATTGGTCTCATTTGAACCAATACATATATATATATATATATACACATACATATAAAGTCCTGTCAGACGGTCTAATGGATGTAATCCCTTAGACGAATCCCAAGAATACCCAACCCTACCCAACCCAAAAAAAAAGTCAAACTAATCTCTCTCTCTCTCTCTCTCTCTCTCTCTCTCTCTCTGCTGGGCGGTGGCTCAGTGGGTTGAGGCTGAATAATTGGGTGGGGAGAGAGAGAGTCTGCTGGGCGGTGGCTCAACGGGTTGAGGCTGAATAATTGTGTGTGTGTGTGTGTGTGGGAGAGAGAGAGAGAGAGAGAGAGAGAGAGAGAGAGAGAGAGAGAGAGAGAGAGAGAGAGAGAGAGAGAGAGTTGGTGGAAAACTAGTGTTGGCGGCAGTTAGGTTGCTGGGAGAATGGAGCTGGCGGATGGGGGAAACGAAAAGTTGGATGATTGACGATTCAAATGAGATAACTGCGGGCAAAAAAAGGAAGAAAATTATGAAAACCAAAAATAGAATTTGATTTTGTTTTATTAATCTATTATTTTGTTGCTAAATTTAAAGTTTCAAGTCAAGTGTGTCGGAGAGAAAGAATTTATGTATATATATTTTCTGAAAAAGGACAAGCTAAAGACTGAAGCATCTCTTCTCATTTGTTAAAGTCTACCGCTAATAGTAATAACAATGTTAATTAAATTTTGCAACACTCAATTACTAAATATCTTTCAGTAAAATAATTAATACTTTTTAGGACGCTACTAATACATTTTGGGAAACTATTAATGCTATTCAGTGGGGCTGTTAATATTTTCAGTGGGACTGCTAATACTTTTAAAGGGAAAAACCAATACTTTTCAGGGAATTACCAAAAATATTTCAGGGGAAAAACTAATATTTTTCTTTTTTGACAATAAAAAAACTAATATTTTTTAGGAAAACTACTAATACATTTCACGGGGACTATTAATACTTTTGACGAAAAAAAAACTACTACTTTTTAGGGGGACTATTAAATATTTTCAAGTTAACTACATACTAATATATTTCAGATGATATACTAATACTTCTCAGAACAAAACCCAATACTTTTCAGCACTTTCATGGTACCATATCACTGCCCAATATTACAAAACTAATACTTTCAAAATGAACTACGTAGTAACATTTTTCATATGGGTTGCTAATACATTTCAGAGGGACTACTAACACCGGTCTTTGAATATTACAAAAATGCTACTGCTAATATTATAACAATACTATCAGATCGATTTTTGAATCCGTCTAACAATTTTTGACTCGTTAAATCATCTGACATGAGTTTCTGTCATAAAAGTTTGGTGCCCAAACAAATTAGATATGATGCAATTGTCTGATAGGCCTCGTATTAGATCCAACCTGCATTGTACTAGTATAGGTAGTACCGTAATAATAATATAATATGCGTGCCGGAATACCCAACCATTATAAAAATATAAAAAAATGATAGCATAATAATCTCTTTTTTATAAAAAAATAATTAACTAGCTTCTCATTATCATAGGGCTTAGAAGGTGTTTGATTGAGCTTATAAACTCTTCAAAACATCTTATAAGATGTTTCAAAAGCTTAAACGTTATCTAAATTTATTTGGAACTTCTTTTTCTAAAAAAAAAATTATTAACTCCAAAAAATAAGATGTTAGAAGGTTATAAGCTGTTTTTAAAAAAAGAGTGAAATCCCAACTTTGTTTTTCAAAATATGATCTTATTTCAACAACCTTGTTTAATTTTGACTATTTGAATTACAAAATTGTTGTTACTAATATCTTAAAAAAACTACATTACCTTATTTTATTCAAACACTTCAACAACTTATTATTAAAATAAGATCTAGCATCTTATAAGCTTTAAAAACATCTTATAGTTAGATGACCTTTTAAATAAGCTTAACCAAACAACCTCTAAATATAATTCATTCAAGTTATATTCTTCTATAAAATGTGCAAGAACCCTCGAGTGTCGATAGTTTAAGTCCTTTGTTTTGCTATTAATTTAATATGACATCTCATCTCATATTATACTTCATAAGTTAACGCATTAAATACATACAAATTATTTTAAGTCTATTACACCTGATTTTGACCCCAATGTTTTTTAAATAAATTTTGAATCACAAACTTTTTCAACATTCAATTTTCTCACATTCTATAAAAGCATATAACACAACAATCAATGTGATACTAGATTCTGACACGAGTCTTAGCTTTGCCAAACACATCACAACCTTTATTAAAAATTTTCCTATCTAAGCAGGATTCTGAAAAATCTCCCACAAATTTAAACAGTATTGAGCAAATACAAATTGGGTTCCTAAATATTTACTGATTTCTTGCAGAAATTAAGGTTTAATGTATTAATGGCAATTGCGAACTTATCAATCAATTGTAACGTTTCAGTATCTGAAAAAAGGCGGTCCATTTCAATATTTCATTGTAAAACGTACAAACATTTCGAACATAGAGATAGATGTACCAATCACCAAATACTAGCATATTAAACGTCTCTTTTTATACACTTGCCTCCAGTCTTTTAGCCTATTGTTAAAAGTTCTGTCTTTACTCTTTTAGTGTCTTGACAAGAAAAAAGCACAGCTTTTTTACAAATCTCTCTCTCTCTCTCTCTCTCTCTCTCTCTCTCTCTCTCTGTGTGTGTGTGTTTCCTTACTGGTTGCTGATTAGAGGTGAAAAAACTGTGTGCAAGCTTTGATAGGTAAATCCCATTCACTTGTGCATTATTAATTGATTGCTAGGTTATTTTGTCCCCTTATGTTGTGGTTGTTTTAGTCACAGATATAGCCATG
>JABTTQ020001765.1:0-141806 GCA_016081115.2 Rehmannia glutinosa
CATTTGCATTTTAGAACATGTAATGGTTTGGAAGCTGAAAATATGATGAAATTGTAGAATTAAGTCGATTTTGTTAAAGTTTGTCTTGTACATCAGTTGGTTGGTTTGTTGTCTGATATATATAGAGATGATAAATCGGCTGGCCCTAGCCCCTAGCGGGCTTCGAGCTAAACGGTCTTTGGGTTAAACGAGTCGGTGTTACCCTAACCCTAGCAGGCTTAGGGCTAACGGGCCACTATCATATCTAGGCCTAGTTTATATTTGTTTGCTTTAATTGTTAATCGCATGATCAATTAGTTGATATTTTGCTTGCAAGTTTGATGAGATGATTCTAAAATCCTAGACGTTGTATCCACATTGTTTTCACCGTGTTTAATTGTGTTTAGTTTTAATTGGTCTTTTATTTATTTTTTCTTAGATAATTTAAATCACAAATCTGGTTAGAGTGTTTAGGAATTATTTTCTGTTATTTGTGACGCACGATAATTATTTCTCGGCTAAGTCTTCTTTGAGAGACGACTTGTGGTTAACTTGCTACCTTACAATTGATCTCGTACTCTTGCAAGGATCGCTAGATTAATTTAAGTGTTTAGTGATCGAACAACACTATTATGCAAATCGAAACATATGGAGATGGGTACTTCAAATATTGTTACATGTGCCTTGGTCAATCATTACATGGCTTTTGTATGGCTATTCGACTTGTTTTAGCTGTTAATTGATCGCTAGATTAATTTAGGTATTTAGTGATCGAACAACACTATTATACAAATCGAAACATATGGAGATGGGTACTTCAAATACTATTACATGTGCCTTGGTCAATCATTACATGGCTTTTGTATGGCTATTCGACTTGTTTTAGCTCCTTGAATGGATGGGAACAAACAGATTTATCCATTGGCCTTTGCAATTGTTGATTCTGAAAATAATGAGTCATGGAATTGGTCCTTTGAAAAAATATATGCGAATATCGATCATATGACTGACCTCGTTGTCATATCTGATAGGCATGCAGTCATCTAGAAGGGAGTTAAAGATGTGTTCCAAAATGCACATTACGGAGTTTGCATTTATCACTTGAGACAGAATGTTGCAGCAAAGTTTAAAAAAATCGACGTTTCTACATTGCTATTCTGTGTAGCTAAGATTTATGATGAGGCAGCACATCTCTCTTGTATGAGGCAAATCTTAGTTGTAGATAAGGAAGTCCCTGTTTTATATTACAACCCAAAATAATTTTAAAAGAGCGAAGTAAGTTTTTTGGTTAAAAATAATCTATCCGTTTTAAGCAACACTTATCAAAACAAAAACCCATAAGGGAAAGGAACAAAGATTTTCAAAAAAACAAGTTTTAAAAGCTCCCCCTATCAACATGCTAAGCAAAATAAGCTATAAATTTAAGCTAAAAGCTTAGCTTTTTCAATAAAGCCTAAAACCTGTAGAACTTAAAAATTTCGGCTGTCAATAAAATCATTAGCCACAAGTCTCAATGTATTCAAAAAAACAATACATCATTGCTTGTAACTTAAATAGTTTTTTTCTTATTGAGCTTTTTTTTATGAGCTTTTCACAAGCTAAAAAAGCTTAAAAGCTCCCCCTGTTAAAGTCAACTTATTAGAATCAAAGCTCAACAATTGTAGGGAGTTAAAAACAAAATATCATACATCAAAAAGCTCAAACGTTTTCAAACCAGCTTTTCTACCAAAGAGCTTTCTCTGTGAGCTTTTTCTAGCTCTTCCACCTTACCAAAGTAATATGAACTCATGAAATCTCTCTCCCTTTGGAATCATAAAAAAATTATTAGAATGAATTAAACATCACAAATATATATATCAAAGTCGCGCATTAAGGATTAAAAGCATGTCAATATCCAAAAGAGAGTAAATAACAATAAGAGTTTAAAAAGACAAAAAAATAAATGAAACGAAGAAGTTCATTCTTCGTTGGATGAGAAGCAAGCTGTAGGGAGGAGTTCCTTGATAAACTTATTGAGTTTCCAGATTGACTTTTTCAGTTTACTGTTTTCTGATTTGAGCTCTTCATTGCTTGTCTCAAGGGTCACATAATGTACCCGAAGAGAAGCAATATCGGCGCCAATTCTCTCATAAGAATCCTCACTTTCTTCACTACTTTGATCATTGGCCCCGATATTACCTTTGGATCCCCGTGATCATCACCCGCCAATATTTCCGTCAAAGATCAAAGAAACATGTAATCGGGAGCATGAGAAGAAGAGGTTGACCGACCTTTTGCCGATTTTGTAGAACGTCTTACCATGTTCTTACGCATCTGAAGCATTTTTTGAATGTTGTCATTATCAAAGCCATTTTGAATCACTTTAGAGTTTAACTCGGCTGGAGGAAGCCCGGATTGGAGAAGAAGTATACAAATCAAATTACCCAATGCTAATTGCTTCGTCCCTAGAGTAACCGCTTTAACACTGTATGAAAATCGACCCATAATTCACCAATTCTCCCTTTTTGATCTTATAAGCCAAGAAATAATCTATAAGGTTTGTTAATTTCACAGATTTACCACATACACAATATGACACTATAAGAGAAATAATGTGAAGCTCATCGGTCATAGAAAGTGTGGTAAACGTCGACATGACTCCCAAAAACATTTTTACCTCTTTCAATGATACTCCAAGTTTATCACTATCCAATGAGTACAAGAAATATAATCCCAACCGCCTTCCCGAACACCCAACAAACGACAGATTTCATTTGGGGTCCAACGAAAATGACGCCATTTTACAAAAGAATTCAAAGCCATGGGCTTTTCACCAATATCATACTCAATCCACACATCCACATAAAAATATCTAATAATTTCATCATCATGCATCACAAACGAATACTCCCACAAATGCATCCAATTAACCTTAAGTCACAAAACAATCACGAATAATGGGGAATTCATCCGAAAAAGTACCAAAACGGCAAATTTTGGTACGCCCAACTTGCTTATTTCCCAATTCTAAATCATCAAAATACTTCTCCGAAAATTTATGAATAAATATCTAAGAATTAGCATGAGTAGGAGCTTGAGAGAGTAGAGATTTCTTACTTTTCACCCATTTAACATTGTCCTTCGAGATAGTACCCCGAAGTTTGGTAATTTGAGCCCGGGTGAGTTGGGGATTTTGATTTCGGCTTGCCCATGTGCTGTTTCTCATTGGGTAGCCCTTATTTCGCATTGTTCCGCTGTGAATTGATGGTTTGAAGACGAACCCTCTCCGACTCTTCTTTGCTTAAGATTCAGATTTGAAATGGTAAAATCGTTTGGGGGTACCATATATATGAAATTCTTACAACAAGGAAGAGAGTAGCAACAAGAATCACCAAATTTGGTGAATATTCGAGGGAGATAGATGATCGGGGGGAAAATTCGCACTCTAGGGTTTGGAAAAGAAAAATGAGTATTCTGTGAAAAAATGAAGACAATCCATTTTTAATGTCTGTCTAACGTATGGGGCTGGTCATTATAGGGGGCGATCGGTGCCTGAACAAGGTTACCGGTCGCTACCCTATGGCGACATGTGCCTGTTTGTTTGTTTTGTTTCTGATTTCTAAAAAAATAATTTTTCACCCCAAAACGTTTTAATGACAATAAAAATGCTCAAAAATATAAATATAGACTTTATTCAATATGCATTATGCCTAAAAGAGCTTGAATCGAGTTAAAAGACTCGGCGGGTAATGGTTTTGTAAAAGTATCCGCGAGTTGATCTTTAGACGGAACAAAGTACATCTCAATTTTTCATTTGGAAGCACAATCCCCTAAAAAATGATGTTGACCCTCAATATGTTTAGTTCGATTGTGATGAACTGGATTTTGAGAAATATATATAACGGATGTATTGTCACAAAAAATAGGAATGTTTTCAAAAGAAAAATTATGATTCACTAAGGTTTGTTTCATCCAAAGTAACCATGTACAACAAAAAGCCACGGAAATATATTTGGATTCGGCCGTTGATACATAATTTTGTTTCCTTTAAAACTATGAGACTAGACAATCGCCTAAAAATTGACACGAGTTGGATGTACTTTTATGATCATCAATATTACTGCCATAATCCGAGTCACTATATCATTTTAAAGAAAAATTTCCATTCTTTGGATAAAACAAGCCATATGAAATAGTGTCTTTCAAATATCTAAAAATTCTTTTAACGACACTTAAATGAGATTCTTTGGAGTTTCTTTGAAATCGAGCATATAGGCATACGGCATGAAGAATATCGGGTCTACTTGAGGTTAAGTAAAGTAAACTGCCAATCATACCTCAATACTTAGTTTCATCAATCGGTTTACCTTTTTCATCATTGTCTAGCTTGATGTTTATTTTCATTGGAGTTGCAATGGTTCTTTCTTCTTCAATCACGAACTTCCTTAAAAGATCTTTGGTATACTTTGATTGAGATATGTAAATGCCTTCTTGACATTGTTTGATTTGAAGTTCAAGGAAGAAATTTAGTTCGCCCATCATACTCATCTCAAATTCACCTTGCATCAACTTTGAAAATTTCTTGTACAAAAATTCATTAGTAGCACCAAATATAATATCATCAACATAAATTTGAACTAATAGACTATCTTTCCCTTTTTCAAAAAACAAATAGAGTAGTATCAACTTTACCTCTTGTAAAATCATTTTGTAAAAGAAATGAACTAACTCTATCATACCAAGCTCGAGGTGCTTATTTTAAACCATATAAAGTCTTTTTGAGTTTATAGATATCATTTGGTCTAGAAAATTTCTCGAACCCCGGAGGTTGTTTAACATAGACTTCTTCTTGAATAAAACCATTTAGAAAAGCGGATTTAACATCCATTTGGTAAGTTTGAAATTTTCGAAACAATAATAAGCAAGTAAGATACGAATAGCTTCTAAATGTGCTACAGGTGCAAAAGTTTCATCATAGTCAATACCTTCTTCTTAACAATAACTTGAGCTACTAACCTTGCTTTATTTCGGATGATATTGCCTTGATTGTCTAGCTTATTTCGGAATGCCCATTTTGTTCCAATGATAGTTTGTGATGGAGGACAAGGCACAAGTTCCCAAAAAATTATTCCTTTCAAATTGATTAAGCTCTTCTTGTATCTCTAGAAACCAATCTTCATCTTCAATGGCTTCCTTAGCATTCTTTGGCTCTTTTTGGGATGTAAGAGCTTTTTCGGCAAATGTCCTTCTAGTCATTACCTTGTCAAGTAGATCCCAATTATAAGATCTTTTGGATGATCTTCTTTGAATTTTAGGGGTACGGGAAGATCCGAGGTATCACCCTTATCCTCTTGTTGAACATTTGAGATAGAAGGTTGATTATTTGGAATAATGTCCAACTTCATCTTCTTCATCACTTTGAGTATTCTTTCCATTTGGAGGCTTCATTGAATTTGACGTTAATTGATTCTTCACCACCGAGCTTGTTTTGTTATAAATCCGGTATGCTTTGCTCTTAGTCGAATACCCCATAAAAATTCCTTCATCGGCCTTAGGATCAAGTTTATCCAATTGATCCTTAGTGTTCAAAATAAAACACTTGCAACCAAATATTTTGAAGTAACTAATATTTGGTGTTCTTCCTTTCCAAAGCTTATAAGGTGTTTTGTTCAACTTCGGGCGAAGATATACCCGATTTATGACATAGCAAGCGGTGTTAACGGCGTCGGCCCAAAAGTACTTTGGAAGAGAAAACTCATTTAGCATAAACCAACACATCTCTTGTAAAGTTTGATTTTTCCTTTTGGCCACATCATTTTGTTGAGGAGTTCTCGGAGCCAAAAAATTATGTGTATATCCCTTAGTTTCACATAATACTCTAAATTCACCTCCTCGATCACTTCTTATGGCTTTGATATTATCCTTTTTTTTTAAAATTTTCTATAAGTCTACACAACTTAGCAAACTCATAAGAGGCATCACTTTTATTTGCAAGAAAAATAACCCAAGTATATCTAGAAAAATCATCAATTATGACAAAAGTATAATGTTTTTCACTTAGACCAGCCGTGCCAATATCCCCATACAAATCTAGAAGTTGTCGAGGTTTGGTTGTAGAAATTTCATCTTTGGGCTTAAAACTACTCTTAACTAATTTGTTCATTTGACAAGTGTCACATATGCCAAGATTTTCAAAATTTAACATGTTGATTTTTGTAAATATTTAGAAAATTTTTGTATCCAACATGTTCAAGTCGCCTATGCTATAAATTAGTTAAATCATTATTGGCAACAAGACAAGAAATATTTTGACTAACCAAATCAATTGTAAAATTTTTGTAAAGATTGTCTTTTCTACTAGCTTCACAAATAGTTTTACCATTTTTGAGAATAAAGTATTTTTTTTATTGAAAAGAACATCATAATCTAAATCACATAATTGGCTAATACATATCAAATTAAACTTAAGTTCATCTACTAATAAAATATTATGAAGAAGGAAAGAAGAATTACCAATGTCTCCATCGCCAATGATTTTGCCCTTGCCATTTCCGAACATGACCATTCCTTATTCTTGGAGCTTGATGTTAGTAAAAAGTTATTCTCTTCCGGTCATATGACGCGAACATCTGCTGTCCACGAGCCATTTTGAATCCTCCATAATTGTGATTGCTCCTAGTACCTACAAATAAATTATTTTTAGGTACCCTAGAGTTTTTGGGTCCATAGGGGTTAGCATTGAGACCTTTGGGTCTCCAAAAATGACTATTGTTATTCTAATCCTACAAGTACTAGCAAGATGTCCATTTTTGCCACAGTAAAAATAAGTAATAATTTTAGGACTACTAGCACGTATAAAAGTCGGAGCTTGGTTTTTGTTTTTTGAATTGGTTTGAAAAGGTTTGTAACCAAGTCCTAATTTAGAATGCTAACTTCTTTGTACACCAAGAATTTTTGTGACCTTATCGGTAATCAAGCTAAAATGTTGCACATCTTTTCTCAAATTTTCTATTTCTTTTGTGAGCATTTGTTTTTCGGAATCAAGAATTTTGGTTTTGGAAAGAGTAATAGTATGAGCATGATTAAGAGATTCATAAGAAGCAAATAACTTATCTTTCTCTAATTTTAACTCTTTAAAATCATTTTTCTAACTCTTGTATTTACAAATCATATCTCTAAATTCATTTGTCAATTCATCATAATCTCTTTGAAGTTCATCAATTAAAGAGGAAGAAGAAGAGTTAGAGCGTACTTCATTATTTTCATCGTCTATGGCCATAAGTCCTTGTTCAACTTCTTATTCATCATCGGACGTTGCAAGTAGCTCGTCCCATGTTTTGACATCCACATTCAAGACCTTCTTTTTCGGAAAGAACTTTTTCTTCTTTTGTTCCTCCTCCACCATTTTGGGACAATCAGTGATAAAGTGTCGGATTTCTCGTATTTAAATCAAGAATTGTCTCTTGCCTTTTCTTGCCTTATTTTTATTTACGAATTTGGCAAATTTTCAAACTAAGTTCCTCATCATCCTCATCACTAGCATAATAAGAATTATTTGAAGTAGATGCTAGGCCTTTAGGAATAGATTACATACCCGGTTGAGAGGTGGATGGTTTGGAATTCTTCCTTTCTTTGAGATAGACTTCATAAATGAGAAGATTTCCAATAAGCTCATCAAACTTGAGAGTTTCAAGATTTTGAGCTTTCGTAATAGCCGTTACCTTTTTGGACCAAGAATTGGGAAGATCATTTAAAACTTTGGTTACCTTGTCTTCTTCGGAGATGACCTTTCTGAGCGCCAATAGAGGATTGATGATGTTCTCGAGCTTTTCCACCATTTTTGAAATGCTTTCACCTTCGACCATTATGAAGTTTTCGAAGTCTTTAACAAGCATGGTTTTTCTAGCTTGTTTAACCTTCTTAGTTCCTTCATATATGGTTTCGAGTTATTCCTCGAATCCGATTATACTCGGTGATGGTAAGAGAGCGATGCAAAATATTTAAAGCCTTACCATTTAAAGTGAAAGACTCTTGTCATTTTCATCGAACTCTTTGAAACTTTTAGGGACCGTAGTTCCATCCTCCAATTTCTTAGTTGGTTGGGCTATTCCTTCAATGACCGCGTTCCAAATATCGAACCCGCAACCTAGTAAGAAGCATTCCATTCGGTCTTTCCAAAAGGCACAGTTGTTGGCATCGAATATTGGTGGCTTGTTGGTTGAGGCGCTAGTGGTGAGGTAGCTTTCGTCCAAATGGCTATGAAAATGGCTATGAAAATCTAGAGGGGGTGAATAGATTTTCCTGGTTTTTCTATTTATGCCCTCTTTTTCGAATATAAAGATGGTGAAGAAATAGAAGTGAAAAAATTAAATCAACACACAATGATTTATAGTGCTTCAACCCACCTAGGGCCTACGTACACTACCACCCGGTATGTCCGAATTAGTTTTCGAAAAGGAAAAAGTTTATTGATACCAAACAAATACAACCTTTACCTTGAAGAGCACCACACTCTTCTTACAACACCAACTAAGAAGAGCACTACACTCTTCTCACCTCTATGAAGAGTACCAAACTCGTCAACACCTATGAATCAACCAAGTGTGTTCTTACCACAAGAACACTCAACAAGTATATCTTGTTTTAGATGATTTTACAATTACAATCAAGATTACAATTTGGATGAAAAATATTACAACTCAAAAGTGCAAGTGTAATCAAGAACGAAAGTCTATCAAGCTAAATATGAAAGTGAAGTGCTACTCTTAATACAACAAGAATATGAAATGAAGACTTAGAGAATTTTTGTTGATTTTCTTGTTGTGTTTTGTAGATTGATGTGTTGTATTGATCCTTCAATTTCTTCATCTATTTATAGGAGAGCTTCAAGATTTGAACCGGAACTGTTTGTTTATCTTTTGTTGATTTGTTATTTTTTTTTAAAATGGTTTATCAATTTTTTTTACAAAAAAAATGAAAAAGACTTGGACTTAATATTCAATTGTACTTAGTATTAATAATAATATTAGAGTGTCATGTAGTTACGAATATATTGTAAATCCAAGCGGCTACGATAATCTAGAGGGGGGGTGAATAGATTATCTCCATCTTTTCGATTATGCCCTCTTTTTCGAAACAAATACGCCAAGACAATAATAAAGGTGCGGGAAGTAAACAACACGCGTTGATTTAAAGAGGTTCAACCCACCTAGGGCCTAATCCTCTACCACCCCAAAGATATCGGGATGGATTTCAAAAAGAAAAAGAATTTTATTAATTACCACAATTAATACAAATTCAACTTACAACACCTTGAAGAGCACCATACTCTTCTTAAACACCACCTTTGGAGATTACCACAATCTCCCTTTGAAGATTACCACAATCTTCCTTCAACGGCACCTTTGAAGATCACCACAATCTTCAATCTTTAAGAATACCAAATTCTTCAACACCTCAAGAGCACCACACTCTTGAAACACCTATCACCTAGATCACCCAAGTGTATTCTTACCACAAGAATACTCACAAGAATGTCTTGTGTTGAATGATGGACAAAATTCAAGATTACAACTCTATGAAACCAATACAAAGATTGAGTGCAAGTGTAATCAAGAAATAAAGCCTAGACCTCAAGATGTGAAAGTGAAATCCTTAGGCTATACAACAAGAGTGTTGAATATGAAAGCTTGGAAATTTGCAGATTTCTTGTTGTTTGATTGCTTGTGTTATTTTTTTTTTTTTGTGTCTTCAATTCATCCTCTATTTATAGGGAAGTCTTCACCAACATAGGCTCCCAACATAGGCTCCTTCTTCTTCACTTTTGTCTACAAAAAGAGGATCACAAGATGTAGAAATATTGTACAAAATAGAAAAGCAAATCTTGCTGTCAATATGTTCAACGGTACAAATTTTGCTGTCAAAAGATTACACAGCGCGACCGGTCGCCCTATAGAAAATTTTGAACTTTGGAGTAGAAATAGTGCGATCCAGGTAGGGGTTGCAGGGGGGTGCGACCGGTCCCCCTTGGTTGACCGGTCCCCCTCCCCCTTTTTTTTAGGGATGGCAATGGGGCGGGTCAAAACCCGCCCGCATGAAACCCGCCCGAGGGGGGTCAGACCGCATAAACGGGTCCGGGGTGGGTCTCGGGTCCAAAATTGCAAACCCGCCGGGTCCGGGCGGGTCCCGGTCTTATAGGACCCCCCGGACCCGCCCGCTATATGAATTTTTATTATATTTTTAAATATATATTGAGATATTGTTGCATTATTTACTTTTATATTTGAGTGTTTATTGATTTTAATTTGCTACTATAACATCTTGTAATATTCTACTTTGAACATTGATTTTGAGTATTAGTTGAGTAATATTGCAACAACCAAAAAAAAATCTTAATAGTAGCTAAATTTAGTTAATTATATAATTAGCTGAATGGAAAAATGTAGTCAATTTCTACAAAATATTGGGATGATATTAGTTTTTGGATTATCCTAGCTTACAGAAAAGTTGTCCTACTTAAAATGTTGAATAATCTGATTACTTGGCTTCATCAAACTGAATTCTTTCTTCTATGACATTACGAAGGATGCCATGTGCAGAGGTCAAAGGTAGCAGTAAATGGCAACATATTACATATGTATAAAAGTGTGATTGAATTATGGCTCAATAAATTAGTAGCTAAATAGTTGTAAAAATCTTAATATTAGCTAATTAGTTGTAAAAAATAATTATAATAAGTTGCATAATTATATTTATTTAATTTTGACCTATTGACATTTGATTGATTTTGAAAATTTGACCACAAATAAAAAAAAACAAATTATTATAAATTAAAAAATATATTCGGGTCTAGACCCTCCGCGGGTTTTGAGGCGGGCGGGCGGGTCCAGGGTCTTAATTTTTTTCTTGGGGCGGAGTCCGGGTTTGGCCAAACCCGCCCCAAACCCGCCTGCTTGCCATCCCTACTTTTTTCACGAGAACATGTTTCGTTTTTGATTACATTTCAATTTTCGTGTTCTTGGTCTGGTCGACCTCTTGTGCGACCGGTCGACCTCCAATTTGAAATGTTGTCCGATTTTTGTCAAAAATAAACTTCAAGAAATACTCCAAAAAATTAGTAAAAATATTTTAAATCAATTGGAAGTATTTGGACAACATTTACAAATATTATTTTCGTGTAAAAACCAATATAAACAAAATCATCAAAAGTGTTGTCCAATTTTAATCAAATTAAAAACTCTAAGAAATACTCCAAAAATTAGTAAAAACATTTTAAATCATTTAGGAGTATTTGGACAACATATAAAAACATTGTTTTGGTATAAAAACTCATTTAAACAAAATCATCAAAATCTTGATAAAAACATTTATCTAACAAACTCCCTCTTTTTGATGATTACAAACCAAAACAATTTTTAGAAGGTCGATTTTAAAACAAAACAAATTTTCCGGTCTAAAACAATAATCCATTACAAGCAAGATTTATCATAAGTACAAACACACAAGGATAGTAGCAAAGATTTTTCAAAATCATTTTTGCACAAGCTCCCCCTATCAATATGCATATCAAGAACAAGTATACAAGCAACAATTAAAAGCTAAAAGCTTAGCTTTTACAACTTAAGCTTGAATTCCATGAGCTTATAAGCTCCCCCTGTCACAAGACATCATTAGTCAAGCATAAAAGTCCATAATACATCACATGGACTAAGTATTGTTCACAGCTTATGGCTTTTAAGAGCCCTAGCTTATAGCTTTTCTTGCGAGCTTATTTTCGCTTCTTTGAGCGTATGAGCGTTTTTCCTGTTTCTCCCCCTTTGGAATCATCAAAAAGAATGTTAGCACGATGAAAACATCATATATTCATATCAAAGTGCGCAAATTTATCGATTTATCGAGCTTTTTGAAAATTGAAGCTTAAATTCCAAATAAAAGGGAAAAGTTGATCAATTGATTTGCAAAAGCTCATTTGATTGATAAAACATGATCTCTATAAACTTATAAGACTTTTCAAATCGAGAGACTCATGTAGGTGATGAATTTGTCATTGAAACATTTTGTCGAACACTTGGCGTGCGTCGAATAAAACTAGAAGTATATAACGTCTTTGAAATTCATTTAAGCCAAAAAATTTCATCACCAATTCAGTTCAAACAACATTCAATACATCATAAATATTAAGCTCATCACATTCATATGAAACTAGCATCAAGAATTTTGCAAATAAGTCAAAATCTCAAGGGTTCAACCCAATTTAGCAAATGGAGTAGAATTCTTACCATTTATTCGGTAAAGATGAGCAATGATGATGATGATCATGATATATAATGTCCATGTTGTGAAAAAGATGCATGAAAACCATTTTTGAATGAAATATGTGAAAATTTGGCAAAGGGGACGAAAAATGGCCAAAATAAGTTAAAATGAAGAATCTTTGACAGACGGTTTTAATCCAATTTTTTGCTTAGGGCGGACACTTGGTCGACGTTGAGGGCGACGGTTGCCCTCAACCCTTTCGCCCACCACATCTGTCAGTTTTTCCAAAATCCGAATTTTCAACCAAAAATCCGATTTTTCGCCCCTAAGTTTTAAAAACGTGCAAAATGCAAACGTAAGCCTTATTCAATATGCATTATGCCTAACCGAGCTCGTATCGATGCAAAAGTCTCGGAAGATAGCGGTTTTGTAAAAATGTCCGCTAATTGATCTTGAGATGGTACAAAAGATATCTCAATTTTCCGTTTTGAAACACAATCCCTTAGAAAATGATGTCGAATCTCAATATGTTTAGTACGGTTATGATGAACCGGGTTTTGAGCAATGTTTATAGCGGATATATTATCACAAAAGATAGGAATACTTTCAAAAGAACATTTATAATCCGCTAAGGTTTGTTTCATCCAAAGAAGTTGTGTACAACAAAATGCCGCGGAAATATATTCGGCTTCGGCCGTTGAAAGTGAAACACAATTTTGTTTCTTTGAAAACCAAGAAACTAGGCAATCACCTAGAAATTGACATGATCCGGAAGTACTTTTCCGATCATCGATATTTCCCGCATAATCCGAATCACTATAACCTTTAAGAGAAATTTTTTCATTCTTTGGATAGAGTAAACCATATTGAATAGTACCTTTCAAATATCGAAAAATCCTTTTAACGGCACTCATATGAGATTCTTTGGGATTGCTTTGAAAACGAGCACATAGGCATACGACATGAAGAATGTCCGGTCTACTTGCGGTTAAATAAAGTAAACTACCAATCATACCTCTATATTTGGATTCATCAACCGACTTGCCTTTTTCATCTTTGTCAATCTTTTACATTGGTAACCATAGAGGTTGAGATAATTTTTCCTTCTTCAATGCTTAACTCCTTCAAGAGTTCTTTTGAAATATAGCCATCTTCTTGGTCCAAGCAAGAAATTGAGCTCCCCCATCATACTTATCTCAAGCTCACCTAGCATTGACTTGGAAAAATATCTTGCACAAATATTTATTAGTAGCACCATAGATATATTCAACATAAATTTGCACAAGTAAACAACCTTGCCCTTTTTCAAAAACAAGAAGTGTAGTATCAACTTTACCTTTTGTAAAATCATTTTGCAAAAATAGCTAAGTCTATCAACCGTACAAGGCCTTTTATAAAAATCATTTGGCCTAGAAAAATTTTAAACCCCGGAGGTTGTTTTATATAGACTTCTTCTTGAATAAAACCATTTAGAAAATTGGATATAACATCCATTTGGTAAAGCTTGAAATTTTCTTAAAACAAGAATGGGCAAGTAAAATGCAAATAGCTATTAAATGTGCTATAAGTGCAAATGTTACATCAAAATCAATTACCTTCTTCTTGAAAATACCTTCGAGCTACTAATCTCGCCTTAGTTCGACCAATGTTGCCTTGGTCATCGAGTTTGTTCCGGAATACCCCTTTTTTTTGTCTTCTTCATCACTATTACCACAGGGCATCCAATTGATCTAAGGTGTTCATAATAGAACATTTACATCCAAATATTTTGAGGTAACTAATATTTGGAGTACTTCATTTCTCATCTACACAACTTAACAAACTCATTAACGGCATCGCTTATATAAGCAAGAAAAAATAGCCCAAGTGTAAAAACATGCCTCAATCATTAATCACAAAATATCTTGCATAAGAGCATAGTAGAAATAGACACTATATATATAGACCATGAAGCAAGAAATACATACTATGCATTTAGAAGATCATCAAGAGTCTACTAAATCATGCAAGTTCAAATAAGCTTAAGAAAGCTACAAAAGGTCTCTTTTGAAATTTGAAAATCCGATAGCATATAGTTGAGACCTCACTTAAAAGAAGTATTTGAACAAGAGTTGACAAAGCAAATATGTGCAATCAATTATCGAATAGTGCCTTTCAAAAAATTCTCTTAATGGCACTTGTATGAAATACTATGAAAAACAAGCACATAGGCACATGGCAATACATATATCGAGTCTATAAGAGTAAGAATAACACAAGTAAACTTACCTCAATAATTAATGCCTTTCTAGACAATTAATGACGTAAATGGCCATTTGTGAAAATATGTAAATCCTACACAATTCTTAAAACAAATCTAGCATAAATCATAATGATAAAAGTGTAGACTAAGATATATCACAAGTAAGCTCATGCCATAAAAATCCATAAGAGATGATAACACACTATAGTCTACAAAAATGCACAAGAGTTTTTAAAAACATCATATAAGGTCTTCTTTTTCAAAAATATGTTAAAAGCACAAATATATATTGAAGACCTTAATTAAAAATAAATACTTGAAAACTCATTTGCAATTAAGAAACAAATAAAAACATGCATAATAACAAAATAAAATGCATATTTAAATGGGGAGATATGGGTTACCAATTACGCCATTTCCATGGGTTGTGTCGTTCCCATTGTTGATGATATCTTCCCTTTGAAAATCTTCATGTTGATGGTGGATTCTCCGATTACTCCATCTCCAAGGATTATATCCTTTCCTTTGTTGATAATATTTCCTTCTTGGAAATTCATTTTGGTGGTGTCTTCTTCTTTGATCAAATGAGATGGTCATTTGATGTCTTCTTGGCGGTATGTATTTTCCTCGATTATTATTCCGGGTACCTAATATGACATTGTTTTGTGGTACCCTCAAGTGTTTGGGTCCTTTGGAATTAGCTTTGAGACTTTTAGGTATCCAATAATAATTAGAGCTATTTCTAGCCCGACAAGTATTAACCGTGTGACCCGTTTTACCACAATAAAAACAAGTAGTAATTTTGGGAGCATAATGACCAACATGCATAGGGACTTGATTTCTTTTCACATAATTAACAACATTAGGCTTATGATCAAGTCCTTGTTTCAAATTATCACAACTATGAAGATCAATAATATCGGTCATTTTATCGGTACTCAAGTTGGATTTTGATAAATCATTTTTCATGCAATTAATATCCTTAACAAGAGTACTATTTTCTTTTTCAAGGTTTCTAATCTTGTCAAGTGTGGTGGTGTGATCACATGAAAGTGATTCATAAGAGGAAAATAAATTATCCTTATCAATTTTTAAAATATTGAATTCCTTTTTCAAATTTTTGTATTTAACAAGTAAACTTTGGAATTCATTTTGAAGCTCATCAAAATCATTTTTCAAATCACTATAATCATCTTGTAATACATTATCATAAGAAGTGGAGGGTTTAGAACTTACCTCATTTTCTTCTTCAAAGCCCATAAGACATCGTTCGTTATCATCGACGTCGGAAGTTGTAGGAAGCTCATCCCATGTTGGATTTGTATCCATTTGAGAAGTAGATGCTTTTGAGTGACTCTTTTCATTTGCATATACTTCTTCTAATTTTCTCCATACTTCATGAGCCGATTTAATTCCTACAATATGATCATATTCCAAAATGGTAAGTGAACAATAAATAACATTAAGAGCTTTACCATTTAAAGATATGATTTTCTTCTCTTCATCATTGAGCTCTTTGAGGCCTTTGTGTCGTGTGTCCATCATTGGAATGGATTCTTCATTTATGACCGTGTTCCAAATATCGAACCCGCAACCTTGTAGATAGCATTCCATTCTTTCTTTCCAAAATGTAAAATTTTTGGAATCTAATAGTGGTGGCTTGGTGGTGGAGGCGCCGGTAAGGTAGACTTCATTTGTAGCCGATGATCGTTCCTCTTTACTCGCGATATGGAACGAGCTTGCCAAAGAGTTTGGCTCTGATACCACTTGTAAGTCCAAGCGGCTACGATAATCTAGAGGGGGGTGAATAGATTATCTCCATCTTTTCGATTATGCCCTCTTTTTCGAAACAAATACGCCAAGACAATAATAAAGGTGCGAGAAGTAAACAACACGCGTTGATTTAAAGAGGTTCAACCCACCTAGGGCTTAATCCTCTACCACCCCAGTATATCCGGGATGGATTTCAAAAAGAAAAAGAATTTTATTAATTACCACAATTAATACAAATTCAACTTACAACACCTTGAAGAGCACCACGCTCTTCTTAAACACCACCTTTGGAGATTACCACAATCTCCCTTTGAAGATTACCACAATCTTCCTTCAAGCACCTTTGAAGATCACCACAATCTTCAATCTTGAAGAATACCAAATTCTTCAACACCTCAAGAGCACCACACTCTTGAAACACCTATCACCTAGATCACCCAAGTGTATTCTTACCACAAGAATACTCACAAGAATGTCTTGTGTTGAATGATGGACAAAATTCAAGATTACAACTCTATGAAACCAATACAAAGATTGAGTGCAAGTGTAATCAAGAAATAAAGCCTAGACCTCAAGATGTGAAAGTGAAATCCTTAGGCTATAAATACAACAAGAGTGTTGAATATGAAAGCTTGGAAATTTGCAGATTTCTTGTTGTTTGATTGCTTGTGTTTTTTTTTTTTTTTTTTTTGTGTCTTCAATTCATCCTCTATTTATAGGAAGTCTTCACCAACATAGGCTCCCAACATAGGCTCCTTCTTCTTCACTTTTGTCTACAAAAAGAGGATCACAAGATGTAGAAATATTGTACAAAATAGAAAAGCAAATCTTCTTTGTCAATATGTTCAACGGTACAAATTTTCTTTGTCAAAAGATTACTGTGTAGCGACATGACCGGTCATCTATAGAAAATTTTGAACGTTGGAGTAGAAATAGTGCGATCCGGTAGGGGTTGCGGGGGTGCGACGGTCAAGGTGGGATGCGACGGTCCCCCCTTGGTTGACCGGTCCCCCTCCCCTTTTTTCTGAGAACATGTTTGTTTCGTTTTGTTTCAATTTTCGTGTTCTTGGTGCACGGCCGACCTCTTGTGCGACTGGTCGACCTCCGATTTGAAATGTTGTCCGATTTTTGTCAAAAATAAACTTCAAGAAATACTCCAAAAAATTAGTAAAAATATTTTAAATCAATTGGAAGTATTTGGACAACATTTACAAATATTATTTTCGTGTAAAAACCAATATAAACAAAATCATCAAAAGTGTTGTCCAATTTTAATCAAATTAAAAACTCTAAGAAATACTCCAAAAATTAGTAAAAACATTTTAAATCATTTAGGAGTATTTGGACAACATATAAAAACATTGTTTTGGTATAAAAACTCATTTAAACAAAATCATCAAAATCTTGATAAAAACATTTATCTAACATATAAAATATCAGAAAATAATAATTTAACATTTCTATTCTTACAAAAAAATAATAAAAATCATTGGTTTGAACTTTGAAACCGGCGGTTTTAATCTGCTTTAGTTCCATCCACCGCAGTTCTAACCATCGGTTCTATGGTTTTGAGACCAAGGAACTGGAACTAAAATCAGCCTACACGGTTCTGGTTTCGGTTTAGAATCCAGTTTTGGTTCCATTTGGCCACCCCTACTTGAGACTTGAATCTTGACCATAAAATTTAAGAATTTTTTTTTTTACAAAAAAAAGTCCAAAAATCATTGAGGCACTATTTAGCTAGGTGGCTCATAAGAGAGAATTTCTAAGTAAAGTAATATCTTCATATTGATTTTTTAGGGGTAAAGTAAGGAAGAGAGCAAGAACATACATACTCATATGAGTTCGAATCCGGCTAATTGCCTTGAAATGATAAGCTTCTCTAGACTACCACTGAAAGCACAAATTCGACATTGGGAAAAGAAAATAGTACAAAAGTCATTTTGGTATTTGTGTCATAAAGTATGTTAAAAGTTTTATCTTAAAAGAGTATAGAACTAAAATAATAAATCCTAAAAATATTTATTGTTCTCTATATCTATAAACTAAAATGAAGAGAAAAAAATGCTATAGTTATTACAAAATCGAGATATGAATTAATATCGCATCAATATGATTCATTAATTTTTATCAAGCATATATTAATAGGACTGTAGACACCAAAATAGACATACAAATCCTAGATAAGGAGTCTAAGGAAGAGACAAAATTCTCTCAATTCAAAAAGTTCAAATACAAGGGAATCTACGTTGTTTACAACGAATTCATGACGTTCATCACAGATTTGACTCAAGTTATAACATTTAATTTGGGATTGAGCTTTCAAGCCCTCGAATTAACGTTATTAAAATAAAATTCAACCTCGAAGGATATCAAGTTGCTTATCCACATTCGAAATTTCAAATATTGTTCTCTGAATAGGATAATCAGATGATCCATAGAGATTGTAACTCGCATTTTTCTCATTTGATTTATAAATATTCAATTTGTATTACTTTTTCGTGTTCATAATTTTACAGATGCAAAATTTTATGTTACAAATTTTTTGCATGCCCTGTGGGATAATTTCTACCTCTCATCCCTCATCTTCACCAAAGTTATTGAAGTATCAAGATGGTCAATTGCAAGATTACAATAGTCAAAATTACTAAATCAAATTATTCAAATACTGCGAGTGGAAGTCTTGGCGTCATCGTAATAAATATGTCCAAGACTTTGCAAGCACTTTCGAAGATCATTCTCTTGCTCGATACTGCTGAGAATGAATCACTTATGGGCATCAAGTTACTCGTTCACCTCAAGCATGCAAACCATCATGGTTACAAATACCACAACTCTAAAGGAGCAAATCACAAGTTTGACAAGGAATATCGAAGGACTCATTAAGCATATCTAAGAGCAAGACTCTCAAATCATGAAATTGATAGACAAAGTAGACCAAGTTGATTCAAGTCGCGTGATGCACAAACAAGTCGAGGCTCCAGATGATGCTGAAACGTCCACAATGCATTAACCAAGTGAAAATGAGAAGTCTCCAACTAAGGAGTTGCAAGTCTTGTCGACGGGTTAATCTCAATTGACCAATGAAGGAGTTCAACGTGGGGACTATCAAAGATAAGTATGATGGAAGATCCAAGTCTTCTTTGACTTTAAGCCATACACTAACGACTCGTTTGCTAAAATGGATGGGATTAGATAAGCTTTTAGGATTGGAAATGATTATATTGTCCATTAGATTATTTAATATGGTTTAATATATTAGTAATTATATTTTTTATAAATGAGTAAGAAATTTTCTGTTTTGCAGATTCGATTGTGTGAGATTATTTTGTCAAATGATAAATTTGCCCTTATATTATTTTTATTCATATTCAACCATTGGCAGCAGAAAACGCCAAAGTCTGTAAAGATCCCTTTCTCCCATAGTTGAGTCGATCGGCCAACTCTTTTGAAGAAAGACGATCGTTCGTGTTGCTCTTGGTGGCTGGTGAAGGAATAATTTAACAGATACATTACGTGCAGGTTTTTCCTACAAAAAAAGCTCCTCTTTCAATATTTGGAAGTGGCCCATGAGAGATTTCAAAAAATACAGAAAAAAGGAGAAAAAATAAGAATAGTAAAAGGATGTTACCAAAGAATCAAATGCCAGAAATTATTTCAATTATGTATGAAAACTAACCTATTTCACAAGGTGACGGAAGTCCGATTTCTTGTGCCCAAGATCTAATATTGAAGAAATAATTACAAATCAAAGATGTATGTATGGTATTTCTTAGAACTTGAAATAACAATATGCCTAAATAATTCACGAAAATTTTCCATGAATGCCAGAAGGAAAATCGAATTTACTCAAAAAACATTCAGAGAAAGAGTGAGTACCCTTTTTCGTCGCTCGTATTGTGAATTAGCCTAGGGTTTCAGATGATGTTTCAGCAATGGGATTTAATCCCTACCCATTGTAATTTTGGAGACTACCAAGGACAAATTCGTAAAAAAGAGTGTAAGTTTAGGGGCAACTTTAACATTACAACGCACAAGATAAGTCAGTACTAAGTTATCACACCAGCAAGCTGTGATTATTAATCACTTGAAATTAGGATTCAATATCGGGCTGGACAATTCATAATGGGCCTTAAGCAAAGTTGGCAAACAAAAGATTGGGCCTCATTATCCACCTTATCAGCCCTTATCAAATTTAGCAAACGAGACGTAAGAGAATTGACAACTTGAAAATGCATATTTGTTATCAGCCACCAAAGTTCCTACAATTTGATGGCAAGGGCAATCCAAAACAACATGCAGCTTACTTTATTAAAACAGGCAATGATGTTAGGACTTATATATGGAGATCACTTAGTGAAGCAATTCACCCGATCCTTGAAGGAAAACACGTTCGATTGGTATACTGACTTGGGTGGGATATCAGTTGATAGTAGAGAAAAATTGGAACAAGAGTTTTTTAACCGATTCTATAGCACACGGTGAACCGTTATCATGATTGAACTCCCAAAGTCATGTCAGTGGAATGAAGAGTTTGTCATTGGCTACATCAATTGTTGGGGAAACCTAAGCCTCAACTGTAAAGATCAACTGTCAGAATCTTCTGCAACTAAGATGCATATCCAAGGAATGAATTGGGGTCTATGCTACATACTTCAAGGAATCAAACCAAAAACTTTTGAAGTATTAACAACTCATGCACGTGCCATCAAGATAAGCATGAACATCGATGAACAAGAACACCCAAGTGATATTGACGGCGATGAAGACGAAGAAGGTGAGCACAAGGGCAAATAAAGTTAACTCTTAAAAAAATGTGACAAATAAAGCTCATTGACAAGAGCTAAAACTGTCAGTAAAGCATCTTAATATGAGCATAAACTGTCAACAAGCCTCCTTGATACGAGCACAAACTGTCAATAATGCTTCTTGATACGAGCATAAACTATTAGTAATGCTCCTTGATATGAGTATAAATTATCAATAATACTCCTTGACAAGAGTATGAAGGATCTACAAATTAAATACAAATGAAGACTCGTTGATACTAGTTTAAACTATCAACAAATTTCAAATCCAAATAAAGACTCTTTGACACGAGTTTAGACTATCAACAAATCTAAATTTAAATACTGACTTTTTGATATGAGTATAAACTATCAACAAATTCAAGAACTCTCTGATATGAATATAAAGTATCTACACATTCAAGAACTCCTTGATATGAGTGTAAACTATCTATATGCTTCAAATTGATCCCAAGTTAAATGATTTCGCGATTTATTCACTCCAAAACATGTTGTCGGTGAACAAATTGCGAGAGACATTTGTAGACACCAAAAAACAGACACACACAAATCTTAGCGGACGAGTCACGCAAGAGGCGGAATTCTCTCAATTCAAGAAGTCCAAATCCAAGGGAATCTACGGTGTTCAAAGTGCAATTCAAGGCATTCATTGCGGATTTGACTCACGTTATAGTGCTTAATTTGGGATCAAGCTTTCAAGCCCTCAAATTAATGTTATTAAAATAAAATTCAATCTCGAAGGAGATCAAGTTGGCTATCCACCTTCGAAATTTCAAATATTGTTCTTTGAAGAAGAGAATTAGAGGATACATAGAGATAATTATAACTCGCATTTATCCCATTTGATTCATAAATATTCAATTTGTATTACTTTTTCGTGCTCGTAATTTTACAAGTATGAAATTTGTGTTTCTAAGGATTATACAACATATTATACAAACTATTATGAATTTCATAACATATCAATACGATTATAGTCAGTGTCGGTCTTGACATTTAGAGGCCCGAGGCGAAAGATAAAAATAATGCCACTTGAAATTACAACAACACAAAGAATAAAACTGCATAATGTAAACAAAAAAGTATGGAAAAATCATTTAAAAATGACTTCTTCGAGCATTTTGAGAAGCACATTCATATTCTCAAAACAATAAAAGCAAATTCATCAATATGTTTCATAATTAATTTGATCCAACGTGTCTTTTTTAATGCATAAAATTGCTAATCCATTTAATATTTGTTAATATATTGTTGAACATAAGAAAGTTTTTAACAATTTAACTTGGAGAAACTTATTTTTGCGATGCCACAATCACAAGCATAGTTAACAACATTCTATAGACAATCAAAATAGTATGATATCAATCTAAAGCATTTACAAACTCGAACATTACAAGTGTTGTCTTTTTAATAGTGTCACTTGTAATTAACCCTTTTAATTGTTGTATGGTATCATCATGAATACGCATATTTAAGATTGGAATATTTTGCTAACCATGTTCTTTGTCAAATAATCATGCCTAACAAAAATCCGAATAATTTTTACCCTAATGTTGGTGAGTTTGTCTTTTAAATAAGCCCTAAACTTCAAACCGAAAAAAAGTTTTTGGCAGATGGATGCAGAACGACATAAAAGACACAAGTACCGAATATGATACACAAAAGGATTGTGATTTTTATAGAATTATATTGGTTGGTCATTATAAGTGACTAAGTGTATAAGAAAAGAATCAAAAGAAAAAATAAATGGACTGATATAGAATACACACACATATGCTATCTCTAATGGGCCCCGGAAAATTTGGACTTTGGAGGCCCAGGGTGATCGTCTTTTGGGCCTCTCCTCAAGGCCGTCACTGATTATAATTTTGCTATGAAACGATATACTCCTCATTAACAAAAAAAATTAAAGTATTTTGTTAGCTAATACAGGCTTGCCCTGGTATGTAATTGGTAAAAAGTTGATAATGTCAATTGTTCACAAAAATGTGAATGCATGGTTACACAGAATTAAATTGGCAAACAAGAAAGCTATATATTTAGCAAGAATAATGCTATATAAGCAATGAACTCGTTAAATAAGGGGAAAAAACAATTACGTAGGAGAATTGGATGGCAAGTTTTAAAAAGTTGGGATTTGGGATGATGATACCCGAGCCGAGCTGTGAGAAATTAATCCACGTCATCGATCGACACATATCCGAGTAAGCGACTGCGGGAGCGTTAACAATGATATACGACGACACGCCACGAATTAGGCTCGCCCGCTATCGAGCCCAATGGCTCCGAGCCCAACCGCAACACGGACTACGAGCCCCGAGCCCAAATTTCAATATAAACGCACGCGCGATGCCTTCGTAAAAATAAACACATGCCCATGCTTAACACTTTATTGGTATCGTAAAGCGCCACATGTCAGAGAATTATGAAGAGAAGTCGACAAGTGGCAAGTTTTGGCTGGCATGCACAGCTATAGAGGGACATGTGTCGTTTTTTAACTATTTTATTAATTAATGAATAGTTAGTGCAAAGATGACTATTGTAAACCCACTTACTCAAAGGGGTATAAAGAGTCTGAAAAGGAGAAAACAAAAGAGGGCAAGTAGAAACAAATCATAAGAAAGACCGACCCCAATATTTCGGCTCGGCAAAATACAAAAAAAGGCATAATTAGCCGGACGGTGGCCCGAGAGGAAGGAGCTCGCCATACAAAGAGCTCGTTCATCTCCTTAAATTTGGGGCGAGGATACTTTTCCGGGTGAAACATCACCGGAGGCCGATGATCCTGCCCCAAGAAATCGGGTGCACCTGGGCCGGATGCATGCCCCACTTACAAAACCACCGCGTAAGGAAAGCCGGCAAAGTGGAAACCTCAAACCGTATAAAAGGCTAGGGGCAAATACTGACTATGCAACCCATTTGGTGGGTCGGGAACTTCCGTGCCGTCCGGTACCCAAAAATCGATACCACTTGGAATACGGTATCTCCGGAACTCATCCACCTCCCGAATCATTAACATGCTCGGGATATCGTTTATATCACTCGGCGTCCACCGAGGCTCGACACGGAGACGAGGGCCTCCTCCGTCTTGGCCGTCGCCATTACGATGGCCTATGGGCCCTAGCGGCCTTTCCGGCCTTGAATCGCGGATGGTTCATCTACCCGTTCTACGTTATCACGCTCGGCTCTAATGGGTCCATATTTTCTTCTTCTTTGATCTTGTCTAAAATCAACACTCGGTGATTCTTCACGAAACTCTCTTGTACCGATCCCGGGGCCGATACACTAATCGTTCCTTCTTCGAAAATTGTCTTTGGCGTTGGATCGAAAATAGTGTGCGTCCGCTCTAAAGACGTTCCACCTCGATAAGAGTCCGGAGAAGATATACGAATGACGCTCGGACTATGAGACGGTGATGGCCGTCTTTGGTGAGAAAAAAACGAGAAGGTTCGAGGGGGGATCTTCGATTTCAACCTCTACACTATAACTACGACTCCTACTATCCTCAAAAGAAGACATTTATAGGTAAAGGAGAGTATTTGGAAAAATACCTAAGTTTGAAGTCTCGAACTTGGAAAGCCGACCGAAATTTACGCTTCGGTTCTACTTGCTTTAGCTCAAAGGTTAATGGTTGCGAAAGTGAGCGATGAAGGGAAACGAAGGTATTTATAGATAGGGTTCCTCGATAGGCGCGACGATTATTCGAAGCAGAGACACGTCTTTTAAAAACTCAAAAGCCGCCAAACATGTCAAAAACGTCGCGTCCCCAAGCCCGCCGACAGAATCGACGTACCTTTTCGGTTCCGCGCAAGATTGGTCAAGCACAAGATGCCACGTGTCTGTCATTATGGCAACCCAATTAATGCGCCGTTTCAAGCATTAATTGCTCTGCCGACAGTGCCAGGAAAGAACAAAACCTTTGAGAAATCCGTTTCCCCATTAAATGTTCATCATTAGCATTAAAGTTTAACTCGACCTCGAAATTCTTCTCGAGAATCAAACTTGGGGCCTTTGATGATACCGAGCAGTGTGAGAAATTAATCCACGTCATCGATCGACACATATCCGAATAAGCGACTGCGGGTGAGCGTTAACAATGATATCTGACGACACGTCACGAATTAGGCTCGCCGCTATCGAGCCCAACTCATGAGCCCAACCGCAACACGGACTCACAGGAGCCCCGAGCCCAAATTTCAATATAAAACGCGCGCATAACCAGTAAAAATAAACACATGCCCATGCTTAACACTTTATTGGTATCGAAAGCGCCACATGTCGAGAGAATTATGAAGAGAAGTCGACAAGTGGCAAGTTTTGGTGACATCACAAACTATAGAGGGACATGTGTCGTTTTTTAACTATTTTATTAATTAATGAATAGTTAGTGCAAAGATGACTATTGTAAACCCACTTACTCAAAGGGGTATAAAGAGTCTGAAAAGGAGAAAACAAAAGAGGGCAAGTAGAAACAAATCATAAGAATGACCGACCCCAATATTTCGGCTCGGCAAAATACAAAAAAGGCATAATTAGCCAGAAATAAACATACGTTACGCACGTTTTCATTTCCACGTGTTAAATCTTTTACATATTTCTGCTTGTTGACCAAAATACACGTCAACAAATTGGCGCTAGAAGAAGGGCCCGTATTGGTCCAGTCCGAGTTCCAGTCAAAAGCAAGTGAAACAAAAACCAGGTAAAATTTGACATGAACCTTTTGATAAGGAAAAAAATGAGTCAAGCTGTCGAGAAATGCCCGTTTGTGAAGAGCAACATTTGAACAACCAACCTGGCCAAACTACGAATGGCCACAATATGCTCCAAAGCGGAAGCGGGGAGCACTACTTTATTCCCTTTCGCTCGGTTAATCGCCAACCCAACCTTCGTACAACAAATGAACCAACTTATATCGCAAACTCTCGCCACCACAAACTCTCAAGCACCCCCACTCCTTGCAAATACTAACCCACTCAACCCACAACTAAATGTTAACATTAATCCTCAAATTCGGGCTTCCTCATCACGAAGCCCAAGAAGCCGATTGGGTAATGAACAACATGTCCGTCGTGTGTGAGAAGGCGCGAGAAGATGAGGAGGAGCAAAGTCGTATAGCGAGAATCACTCATTGGAACCAACGCGACATCGTCGTGCCCACTCGATATTCGCGGACGATGGGAGTTGATCCTTTTCTCCCGGCTCGATCGATAAGTTCGGCTCGGTTTCGGATGAGCGGGAGCAGTGCAGCAGGTCAATCAAGTCCAAGGCCCTAGCTCATGGGGGAATGGGATGTAGAAATACACCGCCTACGTCGTCGTCTCAAACGAATTGGAAGGCGGTCCGGATGGCGAAACAGTTTCCAAGACCGCCCCAAGTAATGAGCGACCCAAATTGTTCGTCGCCATTTTTCCCCTGGAATCGTGGCGATCCCGTTACCGCCAAAGTTGAAAATCCCCAGTCGGTCTCTATAATGGGAACCGACCCGACCACTCACGTTCACAAGTACTTAGCATGGATGGAACTATACGGTCCAAGCGATGCCATCCTCTCGCAGGGCCTTCCCCGACTTTGGGCGACCGAGCCCACGTTGGTTTAGGACCTGCGCGGGGATCCATTCAAGCATGGGGGGATATGGCCTCCGCCTTTACGACACATTTCTTAACGTCCAAAGTCCGAGCGCGCTAAAGACTCCTCGTAAACATCAAACAAGGGAAGGACGAGCCCTCGAAGAGTTATATTTCTCGGTTTAATAAACAAGTTCGAGAGATGGAACCGGTGTCGGATGACGCCATTTTGATCGCGCCATGGCATTTGGACTAGCCCCGAGACTTGGTTCAATTACTCCATCCACGAATCGGGGCGACCTCGTATCAAGAATTTCTAATCCGCGCGGAACGCCATATTTGTGCGGAAGAAGCCATGGCAAGTAACCGCCCCGAGCACCGACAAGGGAGCGTAAGAAAGGACGGAAGGAAAGAACCAGTAGTTGGGCCGGGGTCAGGTTTCCGGCCGTTCTCGGAAAACCCGACCACCGGATTTAGAGCTCGCCAAGGCGAGAGCCGAAGTCGCCGCGCTAAGGAGTACTTTGACCCACACTCGTCGGCCATATGGAGTGAAGTATGGTCTGAATTTGTTGCCTCGGCTCACCGAAAATTGAGCCATCAAAATTAGATTCGCGTCGATTCTGCGCCTATCATAAATCGATAGGTCACGACATCGACGAGTGCCGAGATCTAATTAGGGAAATTATGCGGGTTGTTCGCGAGGCGGCCTTAAAAGGTACGTTCATGAGCTACCACCCCCACCTAAGATCGGCTCAAGGCGTCAACCGGAGCGCGTAATCAACCCAGCTCTCCTGCCGCCGCCCCCAGCTGAAAACCAGGGGAGGGAAATCCTCATGATGTCAAGTGTCAGTCGGATCAATACCAACACAATGGAGGATAGACGCTCCAACAGGAAAAGAAAAGCCGATATTAGACAAGCAACCAATGCCGAAAGACAAGTTTCGGGGAAATCGAGGAAGGCCAACCCACCGACCACTTTGTGTTCTCGGATGCGGATGCCGACCAGGTGGTCCATCCTCATTCGACCCTCGGTCATCACGCACCGATTTTGGGTATTCGGTTCATAGAATTTTAATTGACACCGGAAGCTATTCGTCGATCATTTATGTCCGAGCATTTCAAGATTAAACGTGGATGATAGTTATATCCGTCCATGTAACGATAGCGATTCAGGGTTTGGAGGAGGAAGGATAGTCCCGCTCGGAGAAGTTGATTTGCCCATCCAAATGGGACAAGGTTTGCATAAACGGATGTCATGACAACATTCAAAATAATCAATGCCGATTCGAGTACAATGCCATCATTGGGAGGCCATTGCTTTATCATATAAAAGCGACCATTTCAATATATCATTTTTGTATAAAATTCCCAACATCCGATGGCGAAGCTATACATAAAGGGAATCAAAGGGAGTCACGAGAGTGTTCTCTTAAACTCCGACCGGTGGAGATTAACGCGGCGAACAAGGGCAAACCGGTGGAATCACACAAGATAATCCCTTGCCCGAAGAGGAGTCCGAGCGGAAAGTGGTGATCGTTCGGGAGGATAATCCGGTCGTCGGCCGGGAAGGAGCCAATGATGGAAGAAGGCGAGCCGGCAATCGAAACCGAGCCGGCATGAAGATGAATTGCCCTCGCAAATCAAGGAGGGGCAAAGCAAGAAAAGAAAATGAGCGGAACCAAAGAGAACGGAGTTGATACAATAAATGTCGGTAGGCGCTGAGGCGGCGCCAACTACGTATTGGTCATGATCTTCCGAGAACCATATCGAAGCGAGTTGGTCGAGTTTTGGGAAATAATCTTGGCGTCTTCGCATGGACTCATGCGACATGCCCGGAATTGACCCCAAGTATCGTGCCACCGCCTCAATATTGATCTAACGTCCTTGATTATCCGTAAGAGGCGCAAACTCGGCCCCGATCGACAGAAAGACTCGAAATCGAGGTTAACAAACTATTAGACAATCAATTCATCGGAAGCCCTCTATCCTTGATGGGTCTCCAATCTGTCTTGGTAAAGAAAAGCAATGGCGAGTGGCGCCTATGCGTGGATTTTACCGACCTCAACAAAGCATGCCCTAAGCGATGCTTATCCATTGCCAAATATCGATTACATGGTAGATGCCACGGCAGACACGAGGTGATGAGCTTCATGGATGCATACTCGGGTTACAACCAAATACGGATGCACCCAGAAGATGAAGAAAATACCTCATTTTTCTCTGCTCGGGGAATTCACTGTTACAAGATGATGCCTTTCGGATTGAAGAATGCTGGTGCGACCTATCAAAGGTTAGTGAATAAGATGTTTGAGAAAATGATAGGTCACACTATGGAAGTCTATGTAGATGACATGCTAGTAAAATCATTTGTACATGTCCGATCATCTAAACGATCTTAATAAAATGTTTCTTTGTTTTGAGAGAGTACAAGATGATGTTAAACCCGAGAAAGTGCACATTTGGGGTCGGCTCGGGTAAATTTTTGGGGTATATGGTCAGCCAAAGGGGAATCGAAGCTAACCCAGACAAAATAAAAGCCATCACCGACCTAGAATCCCCAAACTCTGTAAAAAAGGTACAAAGCCTAACAGGCCGATTGGCCGCCCTTAACCGATTTGTTTCTCGGTCCACAGACAAGTGCAAACCTTTCTTTGAAATTATAAAGAAGAGCAAAAATTTCGAGTGGACCGAGCAAGCACAGATTGCCTTTGAATCCCTCAAACAACACCTATCTTCAATCCCTATATTACAAAAACCGACCCAAGGGGAGGACTTGTATTTGTACTTGGCGGTATCCGAATACGCCATCAGCTCGGTGTTAATCAGGCTAGATGGCTCTATTCAACATCCAGTTTATTACACCAGTCAAGCGTTACATGACGCCGAGCTCCGGTACCCACCAATGGAAAAGTTGGCTTATTCATTAATCACCGCGGCGCGGAAACTCCGTCCATATTTCCTAGAACATAAGATTATAGTATTGACGAACTATCCGTTGAAACAAGTGTTACACATACGATATACGGTCGGATGATTAAGTGGGCCGTCGAACTCGCCAATTTGACATTACATACGAACCACGTCATTGCGATAAAAGGACAAGGCTTTAGCCGATTTTGTGGCGAATTCACGTCTTCCATACAATTGGAAGTCAAGGAAGACCAAGAATAGAAATTATTCGTTGACGGCTCTTCCTGCGCAGCCGGCGGGGCGGAATCGTGATAATCGATCCAAATGAAAAATGCTACTGCTCGGCCGTACGATTTCAGTTCCCCGCAACGAACAACGAAGCCGAATATGAGGCGCTCCTAGCAGGCTTAGATATGGCGGCCTCTATGGGTCTAAAACAACTATTGGTGCACAGTGACTCTCAGTTGGTCGTTCATCAAATTAACGGGGAGTACGAAGCGAAAGAGCAAAAAATTGCACAATATTTGGATTTGGTCAAGAAGAGATTATCACACTTTAAGACAAAAATCTTACATGTGCCCCGAGCCGAGAACATGCAAGCAGATGCCTTAGCTCGGCTCGGCTCCAGTCCAGGGACGGATGTCATCACGGATGTCCTTTGTCACACAAATCGCCCGTCACTTGGTGCAAAGAAAATATATACAACCGAAACCGCCGAATGGACTTGGATGACCCCAATCATCCAATATTTAGAGAAAGGAGTTCAACACGAAACAAAGCGAGGCCGAACACTACGAACTCAAGCGGCTCGGTTTACACTAGTAGACGACATCCTATACAAACGAGGGTACTCCATCCCACTTCTACGCGCCTTTCCAAGACAGATCAGATTATGCACTTCGAGAGGTTCATGAGGGAATATGCGGCAACACGCTGGGGGCCAAACGTTGGCCTATAAATTAATACGGCAAGGATACTACGGCCATCCCCGAGAAAGGCGCAACCGACCTCGTCAAAAGATGTGAGAGGTGCAGGAGATTTGCACCACAGTCGGATATCATCCGAAGCGACTTACTTCCGTATTTAGCCCATGGCCGTTTGCCAAATAGGGAATGGACCTCATCGGACCACTACCCCAGCTGGCAAAGGGGCGTCAAGTATGCCATCGTGGCGGTGGATTATTTCACAAAATGGGCGGCGGAGCCTGGCAAAAATAGATGAAGAAAAGGTTGTGAGCTTTGTATGGAAATCTATTATCAGAGATTTGGGATACCACATTCGATTGTTAGGCATAATGGGAAGCTTGATTCGACAACCGAAGGTTCGAAATTTTTGTGAAGGTTTCCGCATAAAAACCATTTCTCAACTCCATATCACCCGATCGAACGGACAAGTTGAGGCCGTTAATAAAATACTCAAGTATACCCGAAGGCGAGATTGGAGGAGTCTAAAGGCAATTGGCCGGAGGAACTACAGCGGCGACTATGGTCATACGAGCGACATCATCGAGCAAACCATTTGGAGAAACACCTTTTTCTTTAGCTTATGGAGCGAGGCGGTGATTCTGTCGAGATTGGAGCCCCTACCTTGAGTGCAAATTTTGAAGAAGGCGTAATGAGGCCGCGCTCCGAGCCGAACTAGACCTTTCGAAGAAAAAAAGGTGCGATCTTGAGATGAAAAATGCGAGTGTATAAACAAAGGAGTGAAAGGTACTACAATTCGAAAGTAAATGAAAGAAGATTTCAGTCGGCGATCTTGTATTGAAAAAGATAACGGGCATTCAACCGAGCCCATTGAAGCCAACTGGGAGGGCCCATTTCGGTCGACCACGTCTTATCACGGTGGGGCATACCGGTTAGAATATTTGAGTGGAGAAAATTTTATGCATCCATGGAATGTAGCATACGAAGTGGTATTATCAATAAAGATCTCGATCTATGATCCGGATAAGATTCCAAAGAATTATCCTTTCATCTGGTATTTCGTGAGCTCTCTAAAGGAAAACGAAGTTTTTACTCACCACGGCTAAAGACTTGGTTACGCACCGAGCACAATATAGAGACTTGGTTACGCACCGAGCACAATATAAAGACTTGGTTACGCACCGAGCACAATATAAAAACTTGGTTACGCACCGAGCACAAAATAGAGACTTGGTTACGCACCGAGCACAATATAAAGACTTGGTTACGCACCGAGCACAATATAAAGACTTGGTTACGCACCGAGCACAAAATAAAGACTTGGTTACGCACCAAGCACAATATAAAGACTTGGTTACGCACCGAGCACAAAATAAAGACTCGGTTACGCACCAAGCACAAAATAAAGACTTCGATTCGCACCGAACACAAAATAAAGACTTGGATATGCACCAAGCAATGAAATCAAGACTTGGTTACGCACCGAGCATAAAGTGAAGACTTGGCCATGTACCAAGTACAAAATAAGGACTTCGATTATGCGCCGAGCGCAATAAAGACTCGGTTCATAAACAAAATTTCAAAAAACAAAATAAAGGACGGGTTTATATACCGAGTACAAGAATCAATTAAGGCGGCGGATCCTTATTCAAAATCAAAACCGAGCCCCATACTTGGGAATATAAAAGGAAAAAGAAGACAGGCAACAATCTTACAAAAAGGAAAGAGCGAGCATCCACAAAAAGCTTGAAACACATACACAGGTAAGGAAAATAACAATTCATTTCTACTTCAAAAATATTTACATAAGGGAGGCGGAGCCATTACATCTCGAGGCACGAAGCCAAATTACCTATCTAGGGTACATATAAAAGCATCAAGGCGAGGCGGGGCGGAATTTCGACGGCACCACTAGAGCAAACTTCTTCCACATCCGGAGGAGGAGAGCCTGCGCATTAGAAGCTTCGGCAAAGTTCGGCCGAAGGATATCGAGATCGGCCTCCCGGGAGGGCCAGGTCTTCCTCAAGTGCCGCGGCAAAGAGACGCCCGCCTTGATCAAATCAAGAATTTCTCGGAAAGGTTGGGTCGCATGGCCACGAGGTTAACATGAATGCATACTCCTCGGAGTTTTTGTAAGCTTTAACGGCCTCTCTACGAACTTCCTCGGCTTGCGTGGCTGGCGGTTTCTTCAGCCTCTCTGCGACATCGGCTAGACGCCTCTCCATTTCTCGGCCGAGGCGTGCAACACGTTCCGATTCGCGACCTTAACCCCGAGCTCTTCTTGGCCTTGCGGGCCGATCTCGCTCGCCTCGGCCTCGCAGCAGATCTCTCTCTCGAGTTGGCCGGGCTGTAGCCTCATCCGCTGAGTCTTAAAAGATTCTTGTACCCCTTGGAGGTAGCATAGGCCTCCTGCAGATCCCGTGCCGCCTTTCCGGTCGGCATATTTTTTTCTCGGCTCGCGAGTCCCCCCAACCGCATGCCATAAGAGCCCAATCATCCGCCCGGACATGGCCATAAAGCATATTGAATTTGTTCTTGGCTTGTCTCCGCGGAACTGCTCGATACCTTTTGTCCGGCACGAGTGGAACACTCATCGCGGCCCGACACGCCTCAGGTAAAACTCTCATTTGCTCGTCTGTCGGCGTGGCACACAATGAACGAATTCCAAAAACCATCGGGCGTAGTCCGATCATCCCCTCGCAATATTCATCCCTCACTTGACTTGGAGGGATGAAGTGACCTTCTCCCCGAGGTCATCCGAAAAAGTCCGTGGACCTCCCTCTTCGGAGGTGTTCGGGATGTTCGGTGCACCGTTCGACCAACCCCTTCGGTTTGATCAGGCTCCTCCATCACAATTCCTCCTCTTCTCCTCGAAGAGGAGGGCACCGCCTCGGCACCCGTCGGCGGGGGCGTTTCCGGCCCGGATATCTTCTCCGAGCCGCCTCCACATCGGCGGGTTGATCGGTGCCCAGGGAGTTCGCAGCGCGGCCGTGTTCCTCACGCTGAAGACGTGCACGCAAGTCCAAGCCACGCCCGCACAAAGCAACAATCGTCCAGAAGATCAAAAGAAAACAAAGATGTTTCAAAAGGAAATGTTAAAAACATAAGTGTTTACCTCGGACGGCCCACCGCACTCGGCTGGGAGTCTGTGTTGGCCCTATAGCGCAGATGATCCGCACTCTGGAATTTTGGCGGTCGTCGTGAGGGGACGGGCGTAGCTTGTTCTGTCCTCACCGTTTTGCTCCCCCGGAGAATGGGGCCGTACTTCTTCATTGCGGGGAGGGTTCGGTTGAGGCTCTCTCTCAACCTCTACCTCCTCGCCCGCCACCGCCCCGAGCCGCCCCCTCGTCCTCCTGGTCGGCGGGCAAAGCAGAGCCTCAAAACCACCAGTGCGGCTAAGTTGGCCTCGGTAGCCAACCTCTCAATCCGCCTATCCATTATGTCTCGAGCCTGGATGTTTTCCGGCCTTGAACAAAGGTGACCAAGCGAGAGGCCCTTGAACGCCCGGTTCCTATAAAGATGAAAAAAAAGACAATTACGAAAGGAAACAATAAAAAAAAAAGCGAGAGGAAGGAAAAAGGTAAGACTTACTATAACCAAAAACAAAATTTGATGGAGGATGAAGAACGTGTTAGTCCAAGTGGCTACGATAATCTAGAGGGGGTGAATAGATTATCTCGGTTTTGATTTTGCCCTCTTTTGAATAATCAACCAAAGACGAGAATGTAAATGCGGAAATAAAACAACACTCGTCGATTTAAAGAGGTTCAACCCACCTAGGGCCTAATCCTCTACCACCCAAAGTATCTCAGGGATGGATTTCAAAAAAAGAAAGAAAAGATTTTATTAATTTACCAAAAATTAATACAACACCTTGAGGATTACCACAATCCTCTTACACCACCTTGAGGATTACCACAACCCTCTTACAACACCTTTGAAGATTACCACAACCTTCAAACATCTATCACCTAGATCACCCAAGTGTATTCTTACCACAAGAATACTCACAAGGATGTCTTGTGTTGAATGATGACCAAAATCAAGATTACAACTCAATAATGATTGATACAATATGAGTGCAAGTGTAATCAAGAATTGAAAGCCTAGACCTCAAATTTGTGCAAGTGAAAGTGCTAAGGCTAATACAACAAGATATATGAAAGTGTTTGCTTTGTTTGCTCTTTGCTTGTATGAAGTGTTGTGTCTTGTTGCTTGAATGAAGCCTCTATATATAGGAGAGGTCTTGGCTTTGATTTCCGGACATTGGCTCCTCCTTGGGAGTGATTTGCTGCAAAAGAAACCATTTAAAATCATCAATATAGTGTTAGAAATCAATCCCACAAAATAGGGAAAAGGCATGCAAAACGCAGCGGATAGTTTCTTTGTCAAACATGGGGTTCGACAGGTCGCATGAGAGATAAGATTGAAATTGAATTCTGCGAATTTTTACACAGGGGACCGGTCGAAGGGGGTGCGACCGGTCTCAGCCCAGGTTGTGACGGTTGCCGCCAGCGTTTTTACGAAACAGAGAAGTGCGGAACAAAAATCCACTTGCAGTGCAAGTCGCCCTCCGGTCGGCCGGTCGACCACACCGGTCGCCCACAGTGGTCGAGGTCCGGTCGCCTTTTTTTTTTCTTACGTCCCATTTTCTGTTTCTTAGCTCAACTCAGTGCGGGTTGCCTATATAGGCGGCCGGAGAACTGAAACAAATGTGTTGTCCAATTTTAAATCGAATATTAACTTCAAGAAATACTCCAAAAAATAGTAAAAACATTTTAGAACGATTGGAAGTGTTGGGACAACATTTAGGGACATTGTTTTGGTATAAAAACACATTAGAACAAAATCATCAAAATCATGATAAAAACATTTATCTAACAAACTCCCCTTTTTGATGATTACAAACCAAAACAATTTTCAAGAGGGACGATTTCGAAAAACAAAATAATTTTCGGTTTTAAGAGTAAACTATCCGTTTAAAAACATTTTACAAAAGCTCCCCTATCAACAAGCACATTAAGAAGAAATATTGCATAAGCTAGAAGCACAAGCTTTTACAAAATAGACAATAACTCCATGAGCTTAGAAGCTCCCCTGTCACAAATACTTAATGTCCATGCAAACAAGTCCATAAAACAACCATTGGACTAAGTTTTCTTCACAACTTATGGCCTAAGCAAGCCATAGCTTATAGCTTCTATTACGAGCTTTTATTAGCTTCTTTGAGCTAACGAGCCATTTTCTGTTTCTCCCCCTTTGGAATCATCAAAAGAATGTTAGGACAATAAGAAACATCATACAAATATATCAAAGTGCGCCAAAGAGACGATTTATCATCCATTGAGCAATTTAAGGCTTAAAAACCAAAGAAAATGGGAGAAATGTATCATGAAGAGTTCATACGCTCGTTTTATTTCCCAAAACATGATCTCAAAGAGTATAGAAGACTTTTGGAAGCGAGAGAATCATGTAGAAGTTGAAATTTACATAGAAACATTTCATCGAACACATTGTGGGCGTGAAAAATAAAAAGAGTTGTATATAGCCCTTGTAAATGATCCAAGCCAAAAAATTTTCATCACCAAATCATACCAATCATCATATAATCCAGCATAACAACTAAGCTCATCATGATCATAAAATAATTTCATCAAGTAATATACAAGAAGGGCCATAAACTCAAGGGTGCAACCCAATTGAGCAAAGTAAGGAAAATTCTTACCATTTGATCGGAAAAGATGAGCAATGATGATGATAAACATGCTATATAAGGTCCAAGATATAAATGGGATGCATGAAAATCAATTTTGAGTGACAATAGTGTGCATTTGGCAAAGGAGACGAAAAATGGCCAAAATGAGTGAAAATGACTTATCTTTGAAGACAGAGCGACTTAAAACCAAAAAAGGCTTAGCGGCGACGTCGTGGTTGAGCGACGTCGGCGACGTTGAGGGCGACGGTTGCCCTCAACCTCTTCCAATTTTGTTTGACAAATTTTTCAAAATCCGAATTTTCAACCAAAAATCCGATTTTTCGTCCCTAAGTTTTAAAAACATGCAAAATGCAAACGTAGACCTCATTCAATATGCATTATGCCTAACCGAGCTCGTATTGACGCAAAAGTCTCGGAAGTTAGCGGTTTTTGTAAAAATGTCCGCTAATTGATCTTGAGATGGCACAAACGATATCTCAATTTTTCGTTTTGAAACACAATCCCTTAGAAAATGATGTCGAATCTCAATATGTTTAGTGCGGTTATGATGAACCGGGTTTTGAGCAATATTTATAGCGGATACATTATCACAAAAGATAGTATGCGTTTTCAAAAGAGCATTTGTAATCCGCTAAGGTTTGTTTCATCCAAAGGAGTTGAGTACAACAAAATGCGGCGGAAATATATTCGGCCGGCCGTTGAAAGAGAAACACGATTTTGCTTCTTTGAAAACCAAGAAACTAGGCAATCGCCTAAAAATTGACATGATCAGGAAGTACTTTTCCGATCATCAATATTTCCGCATAGTCGAATCACTATAACCTTTAAGAGAAAAATTTTCATTCTTTGGATAAAATAAACCATATTGAATGGTACCTTTCAAATATCGAAAAATCCTTTTAACGGCACTCATATGAGATTCTTTGGGATTGCTTTGAAAGCGAGCACATAGGCATACGGCATGAAGAATGTCCGGTCTACTAGCGGTTAAATAAAGTAAACTACCAATCATACCTCGATACTTGGATTCATCAACCGACTTACCTTTTTCATCTTTGTCAATTTTGACATTGGTTGCCATAGAGTCGAGGCGGTTCTTCCTTCTTCAATGCGAACTTCTTCAAAAGTTCTTTTGTATACTTTGATTGCGAAATATAAATACCTTCTTGGCATTGCTTAATTTGAAGTCAAGGAAAAGTTTAGCTCCCCATCATACTCATCTCGAATTCACCTTGCATTAACTTGGAGAATTTCTTGCACAAAGATTCATTAGTAGCACCAAAGATAATATCATCAACATAAATTTGCACAAGTAAACAATCTTGCCCTTTTTCAAAAACAAAGAGTGTAGTATCAACTTTACCTCTTGTAAAACCATTTTGCAAAAGAAAAGAGCTAAGTCTATCATACCATGCACGGGGTGCTTGTTTTAAACCATACAATGCCTTTTTAAGTTTATAAACATCATTAGGCCTAGAAAAATTTTCAAACCCCGGAGGTTGTTTTACATAGACTTCTTCTTGAATAATGCCATTTAAGAAAGCGGATTTAACATCCATTTGGTAAAGTTTGAAATTTTGAAACAAGAATAGGCAAGTAAAATACGAATAGCTTCTAAACGTCTACGGGTGCAAAAGTTTCATCATAGTCAATACCTTCTTCTTGACAATACCCTTGAGCTACTAACCTTGCCTTATTTCGAACAATGTTGCCTTGATCATCAAGTTTGTTCGGAATACCCATTTTGTACCAATAATTGTTTGAGATGGAGGACAAGGTACTAATTCCCATACATCATTTCTTTCGAATTGATTCAACTCTTCTTGCATTTCCAAAAACCATTCTTCATCCTCAATAGCTTCCTTAGCATTTTTAGGCTCTTTTTGAGATATAAGAGCTTTTCGGCAAAATTCCTTCGAGTCATTACTTTATCAAGGGGATCACCAATGATAAGATCTTTTGGGTGATCTCCCTTAAATTTCAATGCTACGGGAAGATTCGAAGTATCACCCCTTTCTTCTTGAGGAATATTTGAACTTGAAGGTTGATCATATGAAATAGAAGGTTTATCATTATGAGCATCACTTTGAACAATAGGTTCAACAATATCCTCTTCATCACTATCGTCATTGGGTATTCTTTCAACACCCGAGGCTTCATTAAATTTGACATGAATAGATTCTTCAACAACCATGCTAGTCTTGTTGTAAACTCGATATGCTTTGCTCTTGGTTGAATACCCCATAAATATTCCTTCATCGGCCTTAGGATCAAGTTTGTCCAATTGATCCTTAGTATTCAAAATAAAGCACTTACATCCAAATATTTTGAAATAACTAATATTTGGAGTTCTTCCTTTCCAAAGCTCATATGGAGTTTTATTCATTTTAGGACGAATATAAACTCGGTTAATGACATAGCAAGCGGTACTTACGGCTTCGGCCCAAAAATACTTTGGAAGTGAAAATTCATTGAGCATGGATCGACTCATTTCTTGTAATGTTCGATTTTTCCGTTCGGCTACTCCATTTTGTTGAGGTGTCCTTGGAGCCGAGAAATTATGAGCATATCCTTTGGTTTCACAAAATACTCTAAATTCACCGTCAAATTCTCCACCTCGATCGCTTGAATAGACTTGATAGTATCTTCTTTTTCATTCTCAATAAGTCTACACAACTTAACAAACTCATTAACGGCATCGTTTTTATTGGTAAGAAAAAGAGCCCAAGTATATCTCGAATAATCATCGACTATAACAAAAGTGTAATGTTTTCCACTTAGACTAGCCGTACCAATATCCCCATACAAATCAAGGTGAAGCAATTGTAGGGGTTTGGTAGTGGAAATTTCATTTTTGGGCTTAAAACTACTCTTAACTAATTTGTTCTTTTGACAAGTGTCACATAAGCCAAGATTTTCAAAATTCAATTTGGGTAGTCCTTTTACATGTTGGTTTTTGTAAATATTTTTCAAATTCTTGTATCCAACATGTCCGAGTCGCCTATGCCATAAACTCGTTAAATCATTATTGGCGACAAGACAAGAAACATTTTGACTAACCAAATCACTAGTACAAATTTTGTAAAGATTGCCTTTTCTATTTGCTTCACAAGTAATATTACCATTTTTAAGAATAAGGCATTTTTCTTTATTAAAAGAAACATCATAATTTGAATCACAAAGTTGGCTAACACTTATCAAATTAAACTTAAGCCCTTCTACTAAAAGAACATTACAAAAGAGAGAAAGAAGAGTTACCAATTTCTCCATTTCCAAGAATTTTTCCTTTGCCATTGCCGAACATGACCATACCCTCTTCTTGGAGCTTGATGTTGGTAAAAAGCTCTCTCCTCCGGTCATATGGCGTGAACATCCGCTGTCCACGAGCCATTTCGAATCCTCCATGGTTGTTATAGCCCCTATTACCTACAAAATCATTTCTTTTAGGTACCCTATAATTTTGGGGTCCATGGGGGTTAGTCTTGAGACCTTTGGGTCTCCAAACATGTCTTGAGCTATTTCTCAATTTGCAATTATTAGCATAATGTCCAACTTTGCCACAATAAAAACAAGTAGGAGTATTATAATTATTGCACGTACAAAAGTCGGACCTTGGTTATTTTTCTTAAAAACACTTTGAAATGGCTTATAACCAAGTCCCGATTTGGAATGCTCACCTCTTTGTGCATCTAAAATTTTTGTGACTTTATCCGTACTTATGTTGAAACGATGCACGTCATTTTTCAAACATTCAATATCTTTTGTGAGCGATTCCTTTTCGGTTTCAAGAGAATGAATTCTAGTAAGAGTAAGAGCATGAGCTTTGTCTAAAGATTCATAAGAGGTAAATAATTTTTCCTTTTCAACCTTAATCTCCTTATGCTCCTTTTTCAAATTTTTGTATTTAACGATTAAATTTTGAAACTCAATTTGCAATTCATCAAAATCACATTGCAAGTCATCAACTATGGAGGAAGTAGAAGAATTTGAGTGTACCTCATTGTTTTCATCGTCTATAGCCATGAGACCGTGTTCGGTTTCTCCTCCCTCATCGGTTGTTTGAGTAGTTCATCCCATGTTTTGACTTCGCATTTAGAGCCTTCTTTTTTGTAAAAGGCTTCCTTTTCTTTTGCTCCTCTTCATCGAGCTTTGGGCAATCGGCAATGAAGTGCCGGGTTTTCCGCATTTAAAGCAAGCATTATCTCTTGGTTTTCTTGCTTTATTTTTATTCACAAATTTCGCAAATTTTCGAACAAGTGCGGCCGTCTCCTCATCATCATCATCATTATCATAGTATGCATTATTAGAAGAAGAAGCAAGACCTTTAGGAATATTTTGCATACCCGATTGATTGATGGTTGGTTTGGTATTTTTCCTCTCCTTGAGATAGACTTCATAGATGAGGAGGTTCCCGATGAGCTCGTCAAACTTGAGTGTCTCAAGATTTTGTGCTCCCGTGATTGCCGTCACCTTTTCGGACCATGAGCGGGAAGAGCATTCAATACCTTAGTCACTTTGTCTTCTTCGGAGATGACTTTACCGAGGAGCCACAAGAGGATTGACAATGTTGTCAAGCCTTTCCACCATCTTGGAGATGCTTTCACTATCATACATGTTAAAGTTTTCAAAGTCTTTAACAAGCATGGTCTTTCTAGCTTGCTTGACCTTCTTTGTCCCTTCATATATAGTCTCCAATTTTTCCCAAACCTCATGTACCGACCTTATGCCTCGTATGCAATTGTACTCGGTGGCGGTAAGTGAGCAATGCAAAATATTTAAGGCCTTACCGTTTAGAGAAAAAGCCTTCTTATCATTTTCATCGAACTCCTTGAAAGGTTTAGAGTCGAGGTGCCATCCTCCATTTTTTTGTTGGTTGATCAACTCCTTCAATAACCACATTCCATATGTCAAATCCGCACCCTTGTAGAAAGCACTCCATACGGTCTTTCCAAAATGCGTAGTTGTTGGCGTCGAACAATGGTGGCTTGTTGGTGGGAGGCGCCGGTGGTGAGATAAGCGTCATTCGTAGCCATGGATCTTTCCTCTTTACTCGGAGCGAGCTAGCCAAAGAGTTTGGCTCACGATACCACTTGTTAGTCAGTGGCTACGATAATCTAGAGGGGGTGAATAGATTATCTCGGTTTTCGATTTTGCCCTCTTTTTGAATAATCAACCAAAGACGAGAATGTAAATGCGGAAATAAAACAACACTCGTCGATTTAAAGAGGTTCAACCCACCTAGGGCCTAATCCTCTACCACCCCCGGTATCTCAGGGATGGATTTCAAAAAAGAAAGAAAAGATTTTATTAATTTGCAAAAATTAATACAACACCTTGAGGATTACCACAATCCTCTTACACCACCTTGAGGATTACCACAACCTCTTACAACACCTTTGAAGATTACCACAACCTTCAAACATCTATCACCTAGATCACCCAGTGTATTCTTACCACAAGAATACTCACAAGGATGTCTTGTGTTGAATGATGACCAAAATCAAGATTACAACTCAATAATGATTGATACAATATGAGTGCAAGTGTAATCAAGAATTGAAAGCCTAGACCTCAAATTTGTGCAAGTGAAAGTGCTAAGGCTAATACAACAAGATATATGAAAGTGTTTGCTTTGTTTGCTCTTTGCTTGTATGAAGTGTTGTGTCTTGTTGCTTGAATGAAGCCTCTATATATAGGAGAGGTCTTGGCTTTGATTTCCAGGACATTGGCTCCTCCTTGGGGAGTGATTTTTGCTGCAAAAGAAACCATTTAAAATCATCAATATAGCTGTTAGAAATCAATCCCACAAAATAGGGAAAAGCTGTCCAAAAACGCATAGCGGATAGTTTTTTGTCAAACATGGGTTCGACCGTCGCGCGAGAGATAAGATTGAAATTGAATTCTGCGAATTTTTTACCGGGGGGACGGTCGAAGGGGTGCGACGGTATCTCCTCGGTATGACGGTTGCCCTTAGCGTAAACGAAAGAGAAGTGCGGAACAAAAATCCAACTTGCGAGTGCAGTGTCGCCCTCCGGTCGGCCGGTCGACCCACACCGTCGCCCACAGTCGGCCAGTCGCCACTGACCTTTTTTTTTTCTTACGTCCCATTTTTTGTTTCTTAGCTCAACTCAGTGCGGGTTGCCCTATGGGGGACCAGGTCGAACTGAAACAAATGTGTTGTCAATTTTAAATCGAATATTAACTTCAAGAAATACTCCAAAAAATAGTAAAAACATTTTAGAGCGATTGGAAGTGTTGGGACAACATTTAGGGACATTGTTTTGGTATAAAAACACATTAGAACAAAATCATCAAAATCATGATAAAAACATTTATCTAACATGAACGGTCTCCCCCTCTCTCCATCTCCCACGCGAGCTTGCCACATACCGCCCACCCAAAACCATTTTCCTTCCACTCCTTGAGAGAAGAAGGAGACCTTCTACTAAACCGTCCGGGTACCTGATGGTCAGTACATAATACCACCCGGACGGCTGGCCCCGAGAGGAAGGAGTCGCCGCCATACAAAGAGCTCGTTCATCTCCTTAAATTTGGGGCGAGGATACTTTTCCGGTGAAACATCACCGGGAGGCCGATGATCCGCCCCAAGAAATCGGGTGCACTGGGCGGATGCATGCCCCACTTACAAAACCACCGCGTAAGGAAAGCGGCGGTGGAAAGGGGAAACCTCAAACCGTATAAAAGGGTGGGGGCAAAAATACGGCTATGCAAAACATTTGGTGGGTCTTGGGAACTTCCGTGCCGTCCAGGTACCCAAAAATCGATACCACTTGGAATACGGTATCTCGCCGGAACTCATCCACCTCCCGAATCATTAACATGCTCGGGATATCGTTTATATCACTCGGTGTCCCGAGGCTCGACACGGAGACGAGGGCCTCCTCGTCGTGCCGACCGTCGCCATTACGATGGCCTATGGGCCCTAGCGGCCTTTCCGCTTGAATCGCCGGATGGTTCATCTACCGTTCTCGTTATCACGCTCACGGCTCTAATGGGTCCATATTTTCTTCTTCCGGTGATCTTGTCTAAAATCAACACTCGGTGATTCTTCACGAGAACTCTCTTGTATCGGTCCCGGCCGGTGACACCGTTCCTTCTTCGAAAATTGTCTTTGGCGTTGGATCGAAAATAGTGTGCGTCCGCTCTAAAGGCGTTCCACCTCGATAAGAGTGCGGAGAAGATATCGAATGACGCTCGGACTATGAGATGGTGATGGCGTCTTTGGTGAGAAAAAATGAGAAGGTTCGAGGAGGGGGATCTTCGATTTCAACCTCTACACTATAACTACGACTCCTACTATCCTCAAAAGAAGACATTTATAGGTAAAGGGAGAGTATTTGGAAAAATACCTAAGTTTGAAGTCTCACGAACTTGGAAAGCCGACCGAAATTTCGGTTCGGTTCTACTTGCTTTAGCTCAAAGGTTAATGGTTGCGAAAGTGAGCGATGAAGGGAAGCGAAGGTATTTATAGATAGGGTTCCTCGATAAGCGCGACGATTATTAAAAGAACACGTCTATTTTAAAAACTCAAAAGCCGCCAAACATGTCAAAAACGTCGCGTCCCCAAGCTCATTGTAGGCGCGTACCTTTTCGGTTCAGCGCAAGATTGGTCAAGCACAAGATGCCACGTGTACGTCATTATGGCAACCCGATTAATGCGCCGTTTCAAGCATTAATTGCTCTGCGGCTGTGACAGTGCAGGAAAGAACAAAACCTTTGAGAAATCCGTTTCCCATTAAATGTTCATCATTAGCATTAAAGTTTAACTCCGACCTCAAATTCTTCTCTCGGAATCAAACTTGGGGGCCTTTGATGATACCGAGCGAGTGTGAGAAATTAATCCACGTCATCGATCGACACATATCCGAAGTAAGCGACTGCGGGTGGTGGCGTTAATGATATATCGACGACACGTCCGAATTAGGCTCGCGCCACGAGCCCAACCGCAACACGACTCACAGAGCCCCGAGCCCAAATTTCAATATAAAACGCGCGATGAGCGACTTAACCGTAAAAATAAACACATGCCCATGCTTAACACTTTATTGGTATCGTAAAGCGCACATGTCGAGAATTATGAAGAGAAGTCAAGTGGCAAGTTTTGGCAAGTTTTGGTGACATCACGACTATAGAGGGACATGTGTCGTTTTTTAACTATTTTATTAATTAATGAATAGTTAGTGCAAAGATGACTATTGTAAACCCACTTACTCAAAGGGGTATAAAGAGTGCGAAAGGAGAAAACAAAAGAGGGCAAGTAGAAACAAATCATAAGAAAGACCGACCCCAATATTTTTCGGCAAAATACAAAAAGGCATAATTAGCGAGAAATAAACATACGTTCGCGCGTTTTCATTTCCACGTGTTAAATCTTTTACATATTTCGCTTGTTGACCAAAACGCACGTCAACATGGGAGATCCCAGTTTTCCCCCTAAGATCTTATGTTAATAATCTCATTTAGTTTAAACTATTTCAATTATAAAACAGATATTGCTAACATTTTAAAAGCTCCATCATCTTATTTTATCCATCCTAATACTTCAATAAATTAGTTTCAAAATAAGATCTAACATCCTATAAAGTTAAAAAACATATTATAAAATATAGGAGCTCATAAAATCTATTAAATAAGCTTAGCCAAACATTACGTTTAGATCAATGACAATTTTTGTGAGGAGAAAAATAATATGAAAGTTAAAGAGAAGTATTTATATCAAAAAGTATTAATAAAACAAATTAATTCAACTGCTATTTACATGTCATATTATATATTTATATTTTTCATAGTCCTATACAAAATAAATTAAAATATAGAATTAAGAACTTATTACCTAAAAAGTAAAATCTAAATCCCACATTAGCCGACCTGGAATTTAACATCTTTAACTTACTCCCCTTAGGTGTGCAAAAAACAAAATACAGTCTATTTAACAGGTGGATCCATATAAAAATATCATAATCTCTATTCAAACAAAAACCGAGCCCAAAAGCAAGGCCCTCTTAGCCTCACGAAATTTCTTCTATAAAATTTACTGACTATACACACTGATAATAGCTTCAGATTTCAGCCATGGAAACTCCCTCCAAAACCACCCAACAATCGTCCTTCACTCTGCAAGTAGATTCTGAACACAAAGCCACAGAATTCCGTCCGTTCTCAATATCCCCCCCTCACATGCGTGCTTTTCACCTGGCCTGGATTTCCCTTTTCTCATGCTTCTTCTCCACCTTCTCCATCCCTCCTCTGCTCCCCGCCATCCGCCACGACATCAGCCTCACCGCCGCAGACATCGGCAGAGCCGGAGTCGCCTCATTCGCCGGCTCCATATTCTCCCGCCTCGCCATGGGTCCCGCCTGTGATTTGGTAGGCCCACGCGCCGCCTCTGCCGCCGTATCCCTTCTCACTGCCCCTGCAGTCCTCGCCGTCTCGTTCATTTCGACGGCCAGGTCATTCATTATAATTCGATTTCTAATCGGTTTCTCACTCGCGAATTTCGTGGCTTGCCAATTTTGGATGAGCTCCATGTTTTCTGGCAACGTGGTTGGAGTGGCTAACGGTGTCTCTGCAGGCTGGGCTAATGTTGGCTCTGGCTTGACGCAGCTGGTTATGCCGTTAATTTATTCCTTCCTCGTTAATAGCGTGAACCTCACATCCTCTACTGCTTGGCGCGTGGCGTTCGCTGTCCCAGCCGTTTTTCAAATTGTAACCGCAATCATGGTTTTGGCCTTTGGTCAGGATTTGCCAGACGGTAAATATAAACGAACACCAAAAACAGGGAAAAAATTGAACGAAAACGCTTTCAGCATTCTATTCAACGGTTTGAAAAATTACAGGGGGTGGATTTTGGGATTGACTTATGGATTTTGTTTCGGTGTAGAGTTGACAACTGATAATATCATCGCGCAGTATTTCTACGATAGGTTTAGCCTGAACATGGAGACGGCGGGGCAATCGCCGCCAGTTTCGGATTAGCGAATATAGTGTCGCGGCCGGCGGGAGGGATGGTTTCCGACGCGATGGGGAGGAGATTCGGGATGAGAGGGCGGTTGTGGAGTTTGTGGGTGGCGCAGACGGTGGCGGGGATGCTCTGTTATTCGCTGGGTCGGATAAATTCGCTTTGGAGTTCAGTTTTGGTGATGTGTTGTTTCTCGTTTTTCGTGCAAGCTGCTTCTGGCCTTACGTTTGGAGTTGTTCCTTTCGTTTCCAAAAGGTACGTTGCATCTGATAATTCATATGCTGCATCTGATTTTCATATGATTCTGTACTATGCACAACTTGGCGTCACTCTGCCTTTTCCTTTTTTGGGCTTTTGTTGGGAAAAAAACTTTGGAAACAATCATTCTTTGTTTTCTTTCATTATTTTTAAAAGGCTTTATATTATATGATATGTATATACACACACACGAGGGTGAATCCAGAAATTGAAGATGAGGTGAGCTAGAAATTGAAGATTTTCAATACAATAACAAAAACTGTACAAATTTTTTCCCAATATTCCTTGAAGTTGTGTGGGCTTTCAGGAAATGAAATTCTTTAAAATTAATCGGTAATATAATTTCTCAAATTGATTTGGGGATGTGTGTATTGGGTGATTGTTTAATGGGCTTACATAGGCTGAAAAAAGAAATATAAAAGGTTTGGACTGAACATGAGCATGATTAATAAATGAGGTTAAACTACTATTAAAAAAAATTACATGTCATATATAGGCTTCAAAGTAGCCAATCCTATGTTGGAGCCTTGTTCGGGCCTAAGATAGATCATATGTCCAACTTTTTCTTGGTGGGACGATTTTGGGTTTGGTCAAATCCATTCCAAATTACCCATTGCCATCTTTACTCCCAATTCACATACCAAACATTGTGTAAGAGAACATTGCAACTATAAAATTAGATTTCTTTTTAATAAGTTGAGAGGAATGGTTGGAAGAGATATGATAAATCTTAAATAAACAAAAAGAGTCAGGATACAATTTAAATATCATTAAAAAAAGTAATTGATATCACTTGAACTACAAACTCGTGATACAGACGTTCGATTCTATTAACAAGGAGTTTGCGAGAACTCGATTTCAAATTTGTGACCGCTTTCTAATTCTATTTTCGCTCTTGCAAATATTCATTTTGCAATGTCTCCATGTGCCTATTATGCGTAATACATTCCACGTGGTTTTCAAAAGCTGCTCTTATATATATGTAATTAAGTTTACCGGTTACTATTTTTTTTAAATAAATTAAATATTTGTCTTTTGGTCCCTAAATCAACAAATTATATTTATTATGTAATTCATTTAACGAGGGACCACTAAAATCTTTCTAGTTTAATTTGTTCTAGAGAATAATTTTAATTTTAATAAGACTAAAGAGGTGAATTGTTTATTACACCCACAATCATATTTAATCTTTTATTTCTCAAAGTGTTTTATCTTGCATTTTACTACATCATATGAGTCACACATACAAAACGACACCATCCATTATTTTACAACCTCACATTAGATAAATTGCTGTGAGAAATAAGACACCCAAACTACTACAAAATAATAGGAAGCCTAAACAAGAGGTTTGGGTTAGATTCCTATCACTCATCTTTTTCCATGATATATACTCAAAAAAACCAAACACTGTATATTAAAAATAAAAATATACATGGCATTGAAATTAGGGAAAAACATAACAAAATAGAAAAAGCAATGGTGAATTTAAATTTTGTTATACATTCTCTAACATGTTCATTCAAAACACATTATATATATTGTAAATTACAGGTCGCTGGGAGTAATATCAGGAATGACGGGAAGTGGGGGTACCCTGGGTGCAGTGGTGACACAGTTGCTGCTATTTTCAGGCTCAAATAAAATGTCAATCCAAACAAGCATTTCTGTCATGGGTCTTATGATGGTTTTTTGTACACTCCCACTAACCCTACTCTATTTCCCTGGCTCTGGTGGGATGTTCTGTGGCCCTTCCACACAATTATATCCTAAGCATCCTGCTCATCAACAAGAAGACTATTATCACTTGCTTGAATAGCGGAGACCAAGTTGTTTGGGTAAGGGTTGTAAAGGTAAATTAATTCCTTTTTTTATTTCATTTTATAGTTCATCGAGTGATTTAATGGAAATTTTTAAGGTATGGTTTGATTGAATTAATTAAGTAAATCACACTGTAAGTACATTTGTATATTTTATGCGAGTGGTTCGCACTCGAGAAAATGATGCGAATAGTATCCAAGTAGAATTTATATGTGGATTTTATCAGAATATGTCCACCAAAATCGAGTCTGATCAAGAGAAGATCACCAAAGGAGCTGTGCACCATGAAGCAGAGGACAATTCACCTGCACAGAATATTCCTGCTGCATAACAAACTCTGATATTTATTTGACACGTCACACTGAGGCTGGATAGATTTTAGTAACCAATTTTATTCCTTTTGTTGTCTTGTCATTTAGCTCAGAATAGTTTGTGTATAAAAATGCTGAGAGGTTCACTGTACAATCAGTACCTTTTTCCAACTTTTCTATATTGAATACAAAATGAAGATTTCCTTCTTCAATCATGCTCATATCATCAGCTGCTTTTTTGATTCATGTTTTGACATGGTATTAGAGCGGGTTGGATAACTCCAATCTCGCCTCTGTATCCATCAATCTCTTTTCGAATCTCATCCTTCATCTTTCTGTATTTCATTCATGGCGGAAGATGATGGAATTATACCTGAAGCTATGACTGTTCGAGTGCACACACCCAGTATTTCACCCACTGAAGATCCAAATTACCCTTTCTTTTTGCATCACACAGACACTGGCAATCGATTGTCATTTCCCCACCTCTCACTGGGCCGAACTATGTTTCATGGTGTTGTGCCTTAACTCTCGTTTTATCAACCAAGAACAAGTTAGGATTTCTTGATGGTTCTATTCCCACACCAGAGTTTTCTGATTCTCTATACACTCCATGGCTATGATGCAACAATCTGATTCTGTCCTAGATCCTCAATTCCGTTTCTAAAGACATTGCTTCTAATATTCTTTATATCAATTCCGCAAGAGAAATTTGGGAAAAACTAAAAATATGTTTCTCACAGCTTGATAACATTTGTATTTTTCAATTACAACAACGATTGAGCTCTATTATACAGGGGACTGGTACTATCAGTGAGTACTTTACTCAGCTCAATGTCGTATGGGAGGAATTACGGAATTATAGGCCTCTTTCTTTTTGTTCTTGCGAGTTATGTACTTGCAATGCTCTGAGATCATTTTGGTGAGATTCAATCCTGTGATTATGTCTTCAAATTTTTGATGGGACTCAATGACTCATATGAAGGGATTCGGGGACAAATCTTGCTTATCAGTCCTACACCTTGTCTTGACAAGGTATTTTCTATGATTCTTCAAGAAGAGAGAGCGTGAGGCCCGTGTTTTCACCCCTACTATGATAGACTCTTTATCTTTTGCTATCAATCTTCCTTTCCCAGATAAAAAGAAAAATATATCAGAAGTTGTTTGTGGCCACTGTAGGAAGGGGATCACTTGCGTGAAAAATGTTATAAGCTGATTGGTTTTCCTCCTAACTTCAAGTTTACTAAAACCAAGCCCAAGACTCAGGGATCAAGGCATTCTACATATATCTCCTCCTTACAGGAAGCTCACTCTGATGTTGATAAAAATCAGAGTTCAGGGGCATTTTTCACTCAAAAGCAAATTCAAAAGCTTATGGATTTGATCAACACTGATGCAATGAAACTGCCTCAACCTTCTAGTACTTATTCCACTCACTCTTCCAATATGGCAGGTATACCCCCTTTCCACTCTCCTCACACTAGTACACCCTGGATCATCGATACACGAGCAACAGACCATATGGTCTGTTCTCCAACTTTCTACACTTCATCCCCTACATTGTATTATTCTCATGTGAATCTCCCTAATGGAACCAAAGCACAGGTTACATTTAAAGGTTTAGTCCAGCTCACTCCATCCATTCTGCTGGAAAATGTTCTGTGCATTCCTTCATTTCACTTCAATCTCATCTCCATCAGTAAATTGACTCACGGTTCATCTTTTTGTGTCACTTTTCTAAATGAAATTTGCTATCTCCAGGACCTCTCTTCCCGGATGAGGATTGGACTAGCTAGACTCAATCAAGGACTGTATCTTTTTCAGCCACGCACATCTCAAACATCAGCATCTTTGATTCCTTCATCTCATTTGTGCCAAGTTGTGGAGCATCCTCTTTGGCATCTTATACTAGGACACCCTTCGAATCAAAGGCTTCAACTCATTAAGAAGATTGAGCCCTCTGTCGTTATTTCAAATCAAGAAAGTTGTAATGTTTGTCATATTTCCAAGCAAAAGAAATTGCCATTTCAATCTAGTACCTCTATTTCATTGTCTCTATTTGATTTATTGCATTGTGACATTTGGGGACCTCATTTGATTCCTACTCAAAATGGTCACAAATATTTTCTAACTATCGTGGATGATCATAGTCGCACAACTTGGGTTTACTTAATGCGGCTAAAATCTGAAACAAGGCAAATTCTACAAAATCACATCAAACTCATTCAAACTCAATTTAATTGTCCTGTTAAACAAATTCGAACTGATAATGGGCCAGAATTTAATATGCCTGAATTTTATGCCTCTGTGGGAATAATGCACCAAAAATCATGTGTTTACACTCCACAACAAAATGGCATCGTTGAACGAAAGCATCAACATATTCTAAACGTAGCTATATCACTCATGTTCCAGTCATCTCTTCCACCAAAATTCTGGGTGGAATCCATCTTGGCTGTTGTTTACTTAATCAACCGAATTCCATCTCCCTATCTCAATAACCAAAGTCCATATGAAATCTTGTTCAAGTCTCACTCAAGTACTCTCATCTTAAGGTGTTTGATTGTCATCTTTATGTGTCCACTACTTGACTCACGAGAACAAAATTTGCACCAAGAGCCAAACCATGTGTTTTTTTGGGATATCCCATTGGTATGAAGGGATACAAAGTGTTGGACCTGGACACTTTCACCATATCTGTCTCAAGGGATGTTAAGTTTGTTGAGCATGTTTTCCCTTTTGCCACCACGTCTCATTCTGTTAATATACCTTCTCAAAATTTTGATGAAACAGATTACGCCCGCATTACGGACATTCCCGGCACTTCGATCATGTTGCTCAAATGCCCGATCCCACTTACTCTCCTAGTCATTCTCCTATAGAATCCAATACTCCTACATCACTCACACCACCTTCCTCACCTATCATATCTGATCCTATCTCCTCACCGGCTCATGATGATACCGAGTCTCTTGACACCACCATTTCACAGCGACCTACAAAAATGAGACAAGTGCCACCTTATCTTAAGGGTTACCATGGTAACATTCTTCATTCAAATTCATCCACTATGATTAAGTCTTCTGTTCCTTATTCTTTGGATCAATTTCTTGATTACTCATGTTTGTCTCCCTCTTACATGTCTTTTGCACTTTCCATTTCCACCACTAAGAATCCCATTCATTACCATGAGGCAGTTGCATTTGCTCATTGGAGAGAAGCCATAGCTGATGAATTAAAAGCTCTTATTGATAATCAGACATGGTCCATCACTGTTCTACCTATTGGGCAAAGAGCAGTTGGTTGCAAGTATGTTTTCAAAACAACATTTAAGCCCGATGACAACATTGATAAATTTAAAGCTCGATTGGTTGCCAAGGGATATACTCAACGTGAAGGTTTTGATTATCATGAAACGTTCAGCCTCGTGGTTAAAGTTACTACAGTCAGACTGTTTCTTTCTATTGCTGCAATGAACAATTGGTATCTCCACCAACTCGATGTTCATAATGCATTCCTTAATGGCGATCTTGATGAAACTATATACATGGAATTGCCCCCGGTCTTCATGTTGAAGGGGAGAGTTTTGCCTCAGGGAATTAGTTTGCAAATTACACAAATCTCTTTACGGTTTAAAACAAGCCTCGAGACAATGGAATCTCAAACTTACTTCTTTCCTTCTCAGTCTTGGATTTTCTCAATCAGAGTCGAATTATTCCCTATTTACACTGTCAGATTCGAAGGGATTTGTGGCATTACTTGTCCATGTTGGTGATATTTTAGTGGGGAGCTCTTGTGAAGAGTTAATTACAGAAATCAATGCTCAGATTCACTGCCAATTGCCAAATGCCAATGGCCCAACCGACCAAGCCCATTAATATATATGATTAATACTAGGTAATGTGTGTGTCGTGGCCGTGAGCCATTCCCAAGAAATATTATCAAAAACAAAACTTAAAAAAATAACAAAAATCCAATCATTCGTGAACCACTATTAGAATTTGAAGAAGATATGGAGCAATATTTCAAAAGAGCCTTAGAACAACCATTTTCTGCCGGAAACAAGGATGATAATACCAAATCAAGTAGGAACGAGATTGATGCAAAAGAACTTCCAACGATCCGGGGTTGGAATTTCAATTTTGAATTACAATCCAAACATTCGAGATGAAGTTCGAAGGGCTTACATATTGAAGGGCCCTTGTCAACCCCTGAATCATAATTTTTCGTTTATAAAATTTGGGAAAAAATCAAGAAGTTTCAACTCTGATTGGTTTACTCAGTATGCTAATTGGTTGGAATACAATATATCAAAGGATGTTGCATTTTTCTTTGTTGTTACCTCTATCAAAATCTGGGGAACAAACAAGAGGTGACTTTGTTGGTGAAGGATTTAGAAATTGGAAAAAAAGTGAAAGACTTAAAGAACATGTTGGGGGTCCAAATAGTGCTCATAATCAGGCTTGGGCTCAATGTGAAGCTTTGGAAAATCAGAAGCAACATATTCAATATGCTTTTGACAAGCAGACAAACCAAACACGAAGAGAGTATCGAATGCGACTAAATGCATCGATTGATTGTGTTCGATTTCTTTTGAGTCAAGGGCTTGCATTCCGTGGTGATGATGAATCAAATAATTCGATGAATCAAGGTAATTTTCGAGAGCTTTTGAAGTTTTTAGCTAATCATAATAATGATATTAAATATGATGTGGTGCTCCTGAAAATTTCAAATTGATATTGCCTAGTATTTAGAAGGATATTGTGAATGCTGCTGCAGTAAAAACTATTAATATCATCATGGAGGAAATAGGGGATGCATTATTTTCTATTTTAGTTGATGAATCTCGTGATATTTCAATGAAGGAGCAAATGGCAATTGTGTTACGTTTTGTTAATAAGAAGGGTTGTGTTGTTGAGCGTTTTGTTGGTGTTGAACATGTTACTAGAACCACAACTCTTGTGTTAAAAGAAGCAATTGACTGTTTATTTTCTGCATAATTTGAGCATTTCAAGGTTACGAGGACAAGGTTATGATGAAGCTAGTAATATGCAGGGAGAGTTTAATGGCTTAAAAACACTTATTTTGAAGGAGAATCCATGTGCTTTTTACATTTATTGTTTTGCTCATCAACTTTAGCTTGCTCTTGTGACTGTTGCAAAAAAGCACATCCAAGTTACAACACTTTTTTTTTTCTTTTCAGTTGGTAGTGTGATAAATGTTTTTTGGGCTTCTTCTAAACGGTGTGATATTCTTCATCAAAAACAAGCAGATAAATTTTTTAATGCTCTCGACAATGGTGAAATTTTAAGTGGAAGAGGTTTGAATCAAGAAACTACTCTCAAACGCCCTGGTGATACACGATGGAGCTCACATTATGATACTTTAATTAGCTTGATCACAATATTTTATTCTATAATTGAGCTTCTTGAGATAATTGTAGAGTATGGCATAAATTCTGAGCAAAAAAATGAGGCAAACAATTTGTTGGGATTGATGCAATCATTTGATTTTATTTTTACCTTACATTTGATGAAAGTCATATTAGGAATTACAAATAAATTGTCAAAGGCATTACAGAGGAAAGAACAAGATATTGTCAATGCCAAGACTTTAGTGAAGGTATCCAAGCAACGACTTCAAGCGATGAGAGATAAAGGATGAGATTCTTTTTATGATCAAGTTTCTTACTTTTGTGAGAAAGAAAATATTGATATCCCGAAGATGGAAGATGTATTTGTAGCTCGATGTAGGTCAAGACGTAAAGCTCCAGAAGTGACAAATTCACATCATTTCCGAGTTGACTTATTCTATTCTATTTTAGATATGCAACTTCAGGAGTTAAATAATTGTTTCTATGAGATAAATACAGAATTGTTACTTTGTGTAGCTTGCTTATGTCCAGATAATTCATTCTTGGCGTTTGATAAGGAAAAAATGATTCATCTTGCAAGATTTTACCCTCAAGACTTCTTTGCTGTGAAGATTGAGGCACTTGATGATCAACTTGAAATTTATATTCTTGATATGCGTTCTACCAAGGAGTTTGAAGGACTAAAAGGCATGGGAACTCTTGCACAGAAGATGGTAGAGACAAAAAAGCATGTGGTGTATCCATTAGTCTATTTGCTTATAACACTTGCATTAGTTCTTCCAGTTGCAACTGCTACAGTTGAAAGAACATTTTCTGCAATGAATTTCATCAATAATCGCCTACGCAATCGAATGGGAGATCAATGGATGAATGATAATATGACTGTGTACATTGAGAAAGATATTTTTGATAGTGTTGATAATGAGTCTATTATGCAAGTATTTCAGTGTATGAAAACTCGTAGATTTTAATTGTAGATGTTGGATTGTTAAAGTAATAGATAATTTATTTTTAATGTATTTTGTGCCCCCCTGTACAAAATATCTGGATCCGTCCCTGGATGGCCCTAGTGGTTTTGGAGTAACCATAACGGGCTTAAGGCTAAACATAGTTCGGGGTTAAATGGACAATTATCTAATGGACTGACATATTGTGAATTTAACCTTAATTCTATCAAGCTTTGATATAAACGAGTCACTATCGAGCTACAAGCAAAAAAATTTAAAATTTTACATTTAAATCTGAAATTTTAATGTAAAACATGTGTAACATTGATATTCAAACTAAGCACAAAACTAAATGATCCATAATAATAAAAACCACACATAGTTAGTAGAGATGTCAATAAAGATCGACCCATCCCGGTGCTCCTAACCCTTATGAGCTAAGGCTAAAAAGCCCTAAAGTCATAAGAGCTTGAAAAATTTAGGTCTAGACCTATTTTTTTCTGTCCTTTTGATAAAGTCATATCCTTATAAGTTTATATTATTAACAAAATCAAATACTAATATAACATAATCTACTAAAAAAAATAAGTAACAATAAATGAGGTTTCGTCTAAACACTTTATGAATTAATAAAAACAAATCAGCAATTTAATATTTTAACAATAGAATTATGGATCGTAATATCATATTACTTCATCATCATCAATTATAATTTGATAACATGAAATGATAATTGATAAATGAGATCAAAGATTAGATTTGGTAGTATTATAAATATAACTTTTAAATATAAATTTATAAAATACAAAAACTTTATTGAGAAAAAAGCCCTAAGGGTCGGCATAGTCCTAGCCGGTCTTAGGACTAATTAGGGTCGGGCTAAAAAATACTCATGTTTAAGGGCCCATAAAATATATGCCCAACCCTTAAATTCTTGGGGAAATTCCACCATATATCTCCTTTTTGGAAAAATCCCGATTGTTTATGTCAACATCACTTTTGTACTTTTTTTTTACGCTCTTGCATATTTCTTGTTATTTTTACGTTTTTTTCGGTTGTTTTTGTTCATGTATTGTTTTATATGTTATTTCTGTTGTTTCGATGTTGAATCCAATTGTTTCTTGGTTGTTTCTATGTTGTTTCATAGTTGTTTCGATGCAAATTTTACTTGTTTTTTATTCTCTTTTTTGTTCATGTTTTGTTTTATATATTATTTTTGGGTTATTTTTATAGCGTTTTTAATGTTATGATGTTTCAACTCTTTGAATCAATCCAAAATTAGAAAAGTTTCATCTCGTCTTTTATGTATGACCTATAGGTTTACAACTAAGCTAGCAGTGGGCTTGCAACATTTGCAACTTCATATATATTTCGAATAATTATTCCAATTAATTAATCCGCTTGAAATTAATTCCTTAATTTCAAGAACCTCAGAAATCAAGGGAAGCACCTAGCAAATACATCTTGATTACCTAGTCTTAAGTGAAAAGTGAGCGAACCTATTCATTATATGAATGCCATGCAGATACAGTCCCTCTGTCATCTAATCTCCCGATTAAGTCATGGGTATGGTAAAAGTCGAAACCATTTTTAGACTTAATAGCTATGATCTCATTTCAAGTCACTTTGATCCTTTCATGAATCAATATTCATCATTGCCCTAGCCAAGGTCTTGTTTGGATCAACGACTATGAAAACATAGGAGATTCACCTAGTCCATAGGTGACAGATTCTTTATCGGCGACTCATTAGTCCCCATACATAAAGACTAGTCACCCAACGTAAACCCCTTACGATTGTCAAGCAACCGGGAAATACCCCAAAATGCATAGTATTATGCACAAGACTACTATGGTCCCTCAAGTCTAAGGACTAATTAAAGCACTATCGTAAATTAGAAAATTCTTTATTCGACATACAATTCCGCTAAGAATTTCCACTGGGTTATTCATTGTACTTGTTCTCCAACAAGAACCCACATACATGCACTAGCATCCCTATGCGAATATCTATGGAATGAGATACTTCTCCTTTCGAGCATGCATCGTATGGGCAAGTCTCCTAGGCTTATCGATGTCCCATCTCAATGAACCCTTGGCTCGGAATATAGTTTAAGACCACAACCATAGAGACGTCATTCCATGATTACCATCAAATGCGTAACCACGTCCCATAGCTAAATGTGATCGGGACTTTATCCAATTGATAAAACAATTAATGATAACGATAAATGCCTTTATTAATAAATATTATGAATAAGATTGTCTTTACAAGAGTATAAAATGCTCGCCACCAATTGGCTCGTTGGGCACTACTCTAACAATCTCCCACTTGACCGAGTGCCAATTACCGCACTACTCTAACAATCTCCCACTTGCCCTAGTGCCAATTACCCATGTATCTAAGACTCATCTTCTCAAGATGTCTATAAAATACTTTTTGCGCTAAAGGCTTCGTCAGTGGATATGCTATATTTCCTGCCGAGGACTCGCGTTCCACTTTAACGTCTCCTCTACCAATGATCTCTCGCATCAAATGGTATAGCCTCATAATATGCTTGGATCTTTGATGAGATCTTGGCTTATTTGCTTGCGCAATAGCCCCATTGTTATCGCAGTAGACCGTAACTAGATCAACAACTGTAGGTATTACACCCAACCCTTGGGTGAAGTTCCTCACCCAAACACCCTCTTTCATTGCATCGCATGCGACGATGTATTTAGCTTCGGTGGTGGAACCTGCGGTGGTTTCTTGCTTGGAACTCTTCCAACTTACCGTCCCACCGTTAAGCGTGAATACGAATCCTGATACAGACTTTGAGTCATCTACATGGACTGAAAACTAGAATCAGTGAAGCCTTCTAGATTTAGTTCTCCATTGCTGTATATCAAAGAGACATCCTTAGTTCTTCGTAAGTACTTAAGGATCGTCTTAACGGCCTTCCAGTGGTCTTCCCCTGGATTGGACTATTATCTGCTCGTAACACTTAGAGCATATGCAACATCATGCCTAGTACATAGCATACCATACATAATGCTTCCAATGGCTGATGCATAAGGTATGCGAGTCATCTTTCTCTTTCATCAGGAGTCTTTGGGGACAGAAACTTTGAAAGAGTGATACCCTGACTCATGGGCAAGAATCCCCTCTTGGACTCTCCCATGATAAACCTTTTTAGCACTTTGTTTATGTACATGGATTGGGATAGTCCGATCATCCTCTTGGATCTATCTCTATAGATCCTTATCCCCAAAATGTAGGATGCTTCTCCCAAATCCTTCATGGAAAACTGAGTAGATAACCAAGCCTTTGTTGCCTGCAACATTCCTACATCATTTCCAGTGAGTAGAATGTCATCAACATAAAGAACAATAAAACTTACTGCACTCCCACTAACCTTCTTGTATACAAAGGGTTCATCCGGATTCTAGAGAAAACTAAACGTTTTGATTGCCTCATCAAATCGGATGTTCCAGCTTTGGGAAGCTTTGCGAGTCCATAAATGGATCTCACGGAGCTTGCAAACCTTTTGATCGCCTTCTTTGGATGTGATGCATTATGGTTGCTTCATAAAGATCTCTTCCTTAATATGTCCATTAAGGAAGGCGGTCTTCACATCCATTTGCCAAATCTCATAGTCATAATACGCAGATATGGCAAGCATATCCAAATGGATTTAAGCATCACTACTCGTGAAAAGGTTTCCTATGGTCAACACCTTGCCTTTGAGTATAACCTTTTGCCACCAAACACTCCTTGTAGGTCACTACCTCTCCATCTACTCCAGGTTTCCGCTTGTAGACCCATTTGCATCCAATGAGTACAATACCCTGTGGTGGGTCCACCAAGATCCAAACCTTGTTGGAGTACATGGAGTCCATCTCAGTTTGCATGGCCTCTTACCATTTTCCCGAATCGATGTCCGACATCGCTTCTCCATAACTCTTTAGATCATCGTCCAATGAGCGCTCCTCTTTGTTGTTTTCTAACAAAAGATCTGATCATTCAATTGGTCTCGAGATTCTACTAGATCTCCTAAGAGGCTGTGTAATTGAAGTATTAGTTGTAGGTTGTTGTGTCACGACTGTATCTTGAGGGACAACTCGTGGTTCTTGAATTTCTTCAAGTTCTACAACATCGCCATTTCTATCTAATAGAAACTCTTTCTCTAGGAAAGTGTCATTCCTTGAAACAAACACCTTTTGTTCCAAGGAGTCGTAAAAGTAGTATCCAATATATTCCTTTGGATACCCCACAAACTTGCATAAAGTGGATCTTGCATCTAACTTGTCTCCCACTAACTGATTCACATAAGCAGAACACCCCCATATCCTTAGGTATTTATAGGAAGGGATTTTTCCAAAACACATTTCATATGGAGTGGAAAGCACCGACTTACTTGGCACTCTATTTAATAGATATGCCGCCGTTTCTAAAGCATAACCCCAGAATGAAAGAGGAATTCCAGTGAAGTTCATCATTGATCGAACCATATCCAACAATGTTCGATTCCTTCGCTCAGAAACCCCATTAAGTTGTGGAGTCGCTGGCGGAGTCCACTGCGAGAGAATCCCATTCTCTTTTAGATAATCAAGAGACTTCGTACCTAAGTACTCGCCCCCTCGATCCAATCTAAGGATCTTTATACTTCGTCCGATTTGTTTCTCCACTTTATGTCTAAATTCTTTGAATTTTTCAAATGCATCAGACTTGTGCTTCATAAGAAACACATACCCATACCTAGAGTAATCAAAGGTAAAGGTAATGAAATAGTGGTAATTGCCTCGGGCACCAACAGTTAGTGGCCCACATACATCTGAATGAATCAGGTCCAAAACGGCAGTAGCACGCGTTATTTTTCCAACAAAAGGCGATTTGGTCATTTTCCTCTTAAGACAAGATTCACAAGTTGGCATTTCAAAAGCGTCTGAAAGCTCAAATTTATTTGCCAACTTGTCAATTCTTTCCTTTGAGATATGACTTACTCTTGCATGCCACAAGTATGTGGAATTATGATTGTCTAATTTACGTTTGTTACTTTGTTGAATATGCAAGACAATATTTGGATGGATAGTATATAAATCATTAATTAATGCTCCAACACAAATTAAAGAAGAACCTCGAAAAATCGAACAATTTCCATTAGAAATAGTAAAACTAAATCCTTCTCTATCCAACACAGGGATAAAGATGATGTTCTTTATAATTCGAGAACATAAAGGCATGAATATGAAACTATCCTACTATCTCCTACAGCTAAGCAAACAGTTCCTTTGGCCCTTGCAACAACCTTTGCTCCATTTTCTAGCCGAAGGATCCTTTCTCCTTTACTCAGCTGCCTGCTTCTTGTCATCACCTGCAAATCATTGCAAAGATAAGAACCATAGCCGATATCAAATACCCAAGAAGCATTATTAATCGAAAGATTAACTTCAACAAAGAACATACCAGAACCCTTCTGGATCTTAGCAAGGTACTCCTTGCAGTTCCTCTTCCAATGCCCCATTTTTCCGCATTCGTGACATTTATCATTGGCTTTGGAATTCTTTTTCACCCCTCCAGTTGCCTTCAAATTTTTGGCCTTCTTCGAAGAACCCTTATTCTTCCCTTTCTTTGACTTATTAGCCTTAGGTGGGATGAAGAGCCAACAAGTAAGACAGGCCTCTCCTTTTCATGGTGGACTCAGCAGTCTTCAACATATTGACCAGCTCTGGAAGGCTAGTTTCCATCTTATGCATGTTGAAATTCACCACAAAGGTGTCAAACGATGGTGGCAAAGACCGAAGGACGAGGTCCATATAGAGTTCGTTGTCCATAACGACTCCAAGGGACTCAAACCTTTCGATCAAGGCTATCATTTTCAGTCCATGGTCATGAACCGAAGAGCCTTCCGTCATACAACATCGAAAATGCTCCTTTGAGATATGATATCTCGCTTCCTATTATGCTCGCCATACAACTCCTTCAAATGGAGAAGTATTTCAGCAGCATGCTTAAGGCCATCATTTTGCCTTTGCAACTCGTTTGACATCGATGCCAACATGTAGCATCGAGCTTGCACATCATCATTCAACTGCTTGCGATGTTCTGCAAGCTCCTACTCAGTGGCATTCACCGGAGGATTTTCTAGTGGAGCTGCATCGAGAACATATTCTCAACACTTGGATTGGAGAACATTCCCGAAAGGTTCCTTAGCCAATCGACAAAATTGGGACCAGTGAGTCTATTGATATCAAGTATAGTAGCGAGTGAATTTTTAGCCATTTATATATCTACAAAATTCGAAGCAGAAAAATTAAGCATGCATTCAACAATTTATTCATTTATAATAAGGTCTTAAATTATAAACGTCTCCCACTATTTTATTCAAATCCCATTACCCTCAGGACAACAATTTGAGAAATCCAATTTCCTAGTGGGTTTTGAAGTCCAATCAATTTTATTATATACCCCAATAACATGAGCCCATATAATAAAATTAAAAGGTAGCCAACCTTTTAGGAATTACATCTCCATGCAACGTTCAAAATTATTTTGTCTCACCTTTTCCCACATGCCCCAATAATATGAGCCCATATGGTACTTGGTGTCAACTGCAACCAATCAAACATCATGTTGAAAAACAACTAAAGATAGTCCCACGACTCATGGCCAACTTCCTTAACTGTTAATCGCCATGTTCATCTCTATACGAGTAATTGTCACAACTATTACCTTTACTTAGCGCATTCCACGACTCATGGCCATTGGGCTAAGTTGGGCAGCGTTTCACTTGCCAATTACTTTTGATTGAAGACTTGGACTATTGAGTTCCAACTCAATTATGTCCATTCGCATTTGACACATAATTTAAAAATTATTTAACCCCAAACTCTTTTGAGAAAAATCAATTTAAAAATTCTTTATTTAACCCCAGCTTGATCTGCAGCCTATTCAGAAATGTGAGCATCAGTGCTTGGGCCACCACCAGCGGCATTCTCTCCCCCTTTTTGGCCATAAACAGAGCCTAGGATTTGTTGCAACTGAGATCGGAGAGCAGTGAAGTGAGCAATTTGTTGCTCAGCAAAAGCCAGTTGGACCTGTAAAAAGGCAGTAGAAATAGGTACAGATGAAATGTTAGAGAAAATGGGAGCGAGGAATGTGGCAAACATCCAGGAACCACATCACGGACAGACCCTGGGGAGGGTAGCAACATCCGGAGAAGCGGCGAGAGGACGGAGTCGTAGAGAGGCGGCGGAGCATCTCACGGATAGACGAGCGGCAAATCAACAATGCGATTTTTGGGGTGGCGTTGGTCCGGACACATGAAAGACCCCAGGTAGGTTGGTAAAATGATCATCCTTCTTGGGCTCAAAACCTTGCGACACCAGGATTTTATAGATCAAGGCCGGGAAATGGCGGGGACCAAGTTTTAGATTCCTTTGGTAGCAAAGAACGTGACCTCCTCGAAAGCCGATTTCCCAAAATTGAACGGCGATCCTTTCCAGTTTGATATAGAACTTCGAGCATGTGTCCGTGTAACTATGGAATTATTCTTCGAAGGATACCAATTTGCACAACATATTTTGTGCAAAAACCCATAGAAGGACGTAAGGCGGGAGGAGACAAGTTTTTAGGGATGAGCTGGCCAATCTTGCATACGCCCACCAGTCAGAAATCGAGCCATTTCATTGTAGTCGGAGTGTACTTCACATTCCTCAAAATTAGGCATGTCAAAGAACCGGTTAATGACTGAGGGACTGAACTCGTATATCTTATTGCGAACAAATACTTTCCTAAACTTATGAGATCGGCGAACAACAATATGGGTAGACATATTAGCATAAAACTCACATACCACAGAATCAATATAAGGCAGTGCAGTGTCAATCGTGGTTAACAAATTGCGTTCTTCAAAAAATCGATTCAAGTTAAACTTCTCAAAGTGCTCAATATCTCGATTTTCCTCATCAATAAAGGAACGGAAAAGTATAGCATGAAACCTGGAAGCGACAACAGCTGTGTAAAATTGCTCAGAGTGAGCCTTTGCAAGATCAAACTCAGAGTCAGATGTGTCGTCGGATGACATTACATCTTCCTCAACATCTGTAGCAGTAGCCTCCTTTAGTTCTTCAGCAATCATTTCATCACCCACTTCTTCTACCATGGCATCAAGATCAATCTCAGGATCTGGTTCTTTTGAAGTATCATAATCTTCATCACTTGAGTCATCGAATTTAACTCGACTTTGCAATGGGTGTTGGCTTAGATGTGGTCACATCCTTGGCCACACCTTTGCCCTTCCCCGAAGCTTCTCAACCATTTGTGCCAAAGGCACATCATCATCACTATCTTTGGACTCGGGTTGCACTCGTTCTGCGGGTGAACAACAAAGCTGGTTCACATTGTCCTCGAGAATCACTAAAAGGAACAAAAGGAATAGGTAATTCATCTCTCCCTGTCTTCGAAGTACCCTCAACAACAGTCTTTTGCTTTTTTGGAGAAATTTCAGGGGTAGAGTCGGAATCTTCGAAGTCCTCTGGGGAGTAACCACAAAGCCTTTTTGAACGGCGCACATTAGGGTTTCCAAAAGGTCCATGAATCGTGCGAATGACCTCAAAATCCGGAGGATTGTCGACATCAATTTCATTATTTTTCTCACCGAGAAGAACAGAGGTAAGGGCCTCGTCTTGAAATGGAACAGGGATGATAGCCGTTGGAGTCGAACTTGGAGAGGATGAGTGCTCAGGGAGAGAAGAATCCAAACCTGGATCTTTGGTTGGAGCAGTGGGAGATGCAGTCCCAGATGTAGGGACATCTTTAGGCAAAGATGCAGGGGCATCGTGAACCGAGTCGGTGGCAGGGATTTTTGGCGATGGAGGAGTGATGGTTTCTGCGAGGACCTCTGTGGGAGTGGAGGAGGGCATGGCAGCGGCCTCTGGCGGTAAAGAACTCTCCTTATGCGGAGAAGAGGGAGGATTCTGGGCAGATGGAGATGTAGTGTCAGATGGGGTTCCATCTCTCGACACATCTCGCATAAAGATCTTGCTTCCATGGATTTCTCGGACTTGGGGCTTTCGGGTGTGCGAGGAAGAAGATGATTTCTTTGGGGCTACCAAAGAGGTTCTTGATAGATGAAACAAATCTTGCCATGGTGAGAAAGATGACCGAAGAACCTGAAAAAAATCTCAACCGCACACAAGCTTCGAAAATTGTGAGAGAAAAGTGGGTGCACTACACTCAAGTGCCTGCAAGTAAATAGTGATAGCAAAGAGTCATAATTGGGCACGAAAATCAAAGTACAATGGAAAGAGTTTGATTAGGAAAGAATTTCTCATGGTAATAATCGAAAAATAAGGAAAAAATCAAGATCCCAATTAATCTCAAACTCTGGTTCTCAAAGTGTCCACATTATGTCAACTTGTGATAAAATCAAAAATAAGATTTACCCTGATCCTCCAAATCGGTTCAACCCACAAAATATATCCATCAAGATTTTCAAGATTTGGGAAGAGAAAAATATCACCCTCAAATTATATATGGAAACCAAATCTCAGCAAAGAATCCAAAATCACCAGGACATGCAAACCTAATATGCCTAATGCAGCAAAAATAAAAAAAAAATGCACACACAAGGTGAAAAGTGTTGCAGCAATGGATGTAGGTTCAAATGTCGTCCCATTTTGAGTCACACCTGTACTAGTTGATTCAATGAATCGCAATCCGAAATCCCAGCTTATCAAAATTTTCGAGTTTTCTTCACTTTTTCCGAGTCTCATGAGGGAGTTAACCAAACAGAGAGCTTTCACTCAAGTGCCAAAGGTAGCCCTTTTTCACATGATCATGCCTTTTTAAACAGTAGGATGCTTGATGAAATTGGTCACAAGGAATAGCTGCACACAATGGGTTGGTAGCTTTTTCTTGGAAGGCCTCCAAGTATGATCAAGACTTTATTTTCAACTCAGTTACTGGGAAAAATATCATCAATTTTTTGAATTGGAGAGATCGACTCACACCATTTTTCCAAGGGAGACAATATATGTGACTAGTTTGAACCATCAATCCACTTTTTGCAGAAATGCATGAAAGCTTACAATGCAGGGATGCCTAAAAAAAATGAAAAAAAAAATAGAGGAGAAGAGAAGGGATGCAGATTTTGGATGTCACAGCGGATGTGATGTGCAATGCTGTGACATCTCGTGTAACATCTCATACAACACACAAACCGAGAGACTTCGTTAGATTGGAGAATCTCTCAAAATCCAAAGCCTTGGTGAAGATGTCAGCAAACTGATTTTCAGTAGCAATATACTCAATTCGAAAAATATTTTTCTCAACTAAATCTCGAATAAAGTGATGTCTAATATCTATGTGTTTAGTACGAGAGTGTTGGACATGATTTTTCGAAATATCAATCGCACTCATATTATCACAATAGACAATCAGTGTTTCACTTTGCAAACCATAGTCCTCAATCATTTGGTTCATCCATAAAAGTTGTGTGCAACAACTCCCAACTGCTACATATTCCGATTCAAAGATCGAAAGAGATACACAATTTTGCTTTTTGCTATACCATGAGACCAAATTATTTCCCAAATAAAAACATCCACCAGTTGTACTTTTCGATCAACAACATCTCACCAATCGAATCACTAAATCCCACAAGATTAGTGTTAGTGTCTTTGGTGTACGAAATTCCCAAATCGGTTGTGCCCCCTACGATCGAATAATACGTTTTAAGGCTTTTAAATGAGTAACTTTGGGATCAGTTGATAACGAGACACAGACAAAACATCGAACATGATATCGGGACGACTAGCGATCAAATACAACAAACTTCCTATCATGCTTCTATACAAGGTGTGGTCAACACTTTCAGCCAAATCTTCTTTACTCAACTTTTGACTCGACCCCATGGGAGTCTTCAAGTGAGAGGCATTTTCAAGATCGAATTTCTTCACAAGATTCTTAGCATACTTGCTTTGTGAGATAAAAATTCCTTCCTTTAATTGTTTTATTTGCAAGCCCAGGAAGTAACTTAACTCACCTACCATACTCATCTCAAAAGTTGAGGACATGCAAGCAATAAATTCTTTTAACAGTTTATCAGAGGAGGAACCAAAAATAATGTCATCGACATATATTTGAGCAATCATGATGTCATGGTTTTTTCTTTGAATGAACAAGGTTTTATCAACTTCACCACGTTTGAAACCAATTTGAAGAAGATACTCAGTTAGCCTATCGTACCAAGCTCTAGGGGCTTGTTTGAGACCATAGAGGGCCTTTTTAATCTTATACACGTGGTTAGGCTTAAAAGGGTCCTCAAATCCTTTGGGTTGTTCAACAAAAGCTTCTTCATCTAGAAAACCATTTAAGAAAGCACTTTTGACATCCATTTGGTGAAGAGTTAATCCCAAGTAACACGCTTGATTGCAAGCAACAAACGTATGGACTCAATACGGCTACGGGAGCGAAGGTTTCATCGAAATCCACCCTCAACCTTTGTGTGTACCCTTGGCGACTAATCGAGCTTTGTTGCGAACAATTTTGCCAGATTCATCTGTTTTATTTTTAAAAATCCATTTTGTTCCAATGACATTAACATCCTATGGCCTAGGGACTAAAAACCACACATCATTTTTGACAAATTGATCAAGTTCCTCTTGCATAGCATGTATCCAAAATTCATCTTTAAGGGCTTCAACAACATTCTTAGGTTCAAAATTGGACACAAAACAACATGTTCTCACATTCGTACAATCAGTTGACAAGCAAACCATTCTTACCATATCACGATAGTTCACTCTACCTTTCCCTCTTGTCTTAATACCATCAGTAGTGTTACCAATGATCTGAGACGCAGGGTGATTTCTCTGAATCCTTGTAGGTATGTCACTGCCACGATCCACAATTGGATTATTAGTTTCTTCAACAGGATCGAAGTCAGAGTCAGAGTCTGACTCAGCTGCAGCAGACACGGATGTGGGCACGGATGTCGTCACATTTGGTTCTGCATTTGAGTCAGGTGTGGATGGGGCATTAGTCACATTCTCCATAACATCTGTGCCAACATCCTTCGCTGGAGCAGTCTCAACAAATTCGAGTAGATCCACATGATCTTCTTCACTCTTTCCTGCAATATCTGAGAGATCATCGAAGAAATATTTACAGATTCCATGATCGTCTTAGTACGAAGATTATAAACTCAATAGACATGACTATTTGAAGTGTAGCCTAGAAAAAGACACTTGTCACTTTTGGAATCGAATTTACCAAGATTATCACGATCATTAAGGACATAGCACACACACCCAAAAACATGAAAATATTTGAGGTTAGGTTTCTTTCTCATAAGTATTTCATACGAGGTCATAGAACATCCAGGCCTCAAATACACACGATTAGCTATATGGCAAGCAGTATTTAGAGCTTCAGCCCAAAACCTTTTAGAAAGTTTTTTAGAACTAAGCATGACACGGGCTATCTCTTGCAATGTACGATTTTTCCTTTCTGCCACCCCATTTTGTTGTGGTGTTTTAGGTGCGGAAAATTCATGTGAAATCCCCTTTCTATCACAGAAGGTCGAGAAAGAAGAATTCTCAAATTCTTTACCATGGTGCGATCTAATCGCAATGTCAAATTATACAATTCTGGACCTTTTATGCCGACTTCTAAAGAAATCAAAAGTTTGATTTCTCACGTAGAAAATAAGTCCACGTGTAACGAGAAAAATCATCGACAATCACATAAGAGTACTTCCTACCACCCACACTTTCAATCTCAATAGGACCCATGAGATCCATATGAACTAACTCCAGACATCTAGTGGTATGGAAATGTGATGTCATTTGATGCGACACTCTCTTTTGTTTACCCCTTTGAAAACTTTCACAAACACCGACACTTTTCACGGATAATTTAGCCAAACCAATGATGACTTCATATTTCACAAGTTCCATTAGCTTTTTATGGCTAACATGCCCTAACTTTTGGTGCCATAGATCGGTGTCATTTGTGTGTGCCCTGTGTGAGTTGATCATTACAAAATTTATAATAGTTGTCGAGAAGACCTCAAGCCGATAAGGATACAAGTATCATTCTCATCGAACACTTCACATGAGTTTTTGTTAAACTTGACATAGAGATCATCATCACATAGTTGACTTATGCGATGAGATTAGCATTAAGACCAACTACATGAAGCATATTACGATGCTTGGGTAGTCCTTCAACGTTCAACGTTCCTTTCCCAACTATCTTCCCTTTGGCTCCACCTCCATAGGTAACATTGCCTCCATTGTACACTTCATAGTCGGGTCAAATACTCCAAGGTATTTTTTGTCATGTGTCGTGAGCATCCACTATCGAAGTACCAAGATCCTGCAACGTTAGATCTTAAGGAAGTATAGATAACGTGACATTTAACATCAGATTGTTTGACCCAGACAGATTTTGAAAAATGATTACGAGGATGTCGTAACATCTGCGATGACATCGGCGTCCGGACCTTAAATCGATTTGACTTATATGAGAATGGTTTTATGTGTCAGGAGCATGACAATAATGACGAGATAAAGTGAGCGTTTCCGTGGTTTAGATTTCGGGGAAAAAATCATTTTATTGTTGGAGGAATCGAAGATTCTCCTTGTTCTTTAGCTTTCACAAAAGCGGAGTTTTATAACCAAGGCGCGAGTTTATCATCACTACCCATGGAAAGAATATCATCCAGTTTTACTTTCCCAGAATTCAACCTTTTTATGCTTTCAAGAGACTCTTCAAGTTTAGACTTTACCTTTTCGAACTCAAGTTCTTTCTTTGTAAGAGAAGCCTCTAACCTGGTAACCACTTCTCTTTGATCATCATTCTCCTTTGTAAGTCGGTCATTCTCCTTTTTCAGCATCTCGTTCACTTTTATCCTTTTCAACCAATCCTTGTAAAGGTTTGCGTATGTGTCCTCCAGACTTTCATCATCAGATTCATCATCCTGTTCATTATCATCAAGAACATAAGTAGAATTGAAACAAAAATGGTTAGAGATAGATGAGAGATCCTGCTCATCAGATGTGACTTCAGATGTGATCATAGAAGGTGTGATCACATCTCCGGCCACACCTCTGGCAACACCTGAAGGATTTATTTGGAGGGACTTTCGATTTTTCACCAAGGTAGTCGAACATTGTTTTCTTCGATCATTCTTCTCACCGTCGATTAATTTATCACTCGAGGTCACGATCAGGCTCATCCCCTTTTTCATAAGAGTGTTAGCACATTGGGCAAAGATAATGACCATACCCGGTACAAGCCCTACACCTAATGGAGTCAAGAGTTTTGTGTCGGACTTGTTTGATTTATCACCAAAAAACGCTCTTGACTTTTATCAAAGGTGTGCTTTTGAGGAAACTTTTGACTCGGACTAAAAGGCTTGGTGAAATTTTGAGACTTTTTCGACTTTTGAGCTTAAGAATCTTATCAAACTTTTTCGAGTACATGGCCGTAGAATCATCTCCTAGATCAGATTTTTCAATCTCATTGGTAAGGTCAGCAAAATCATTGGTAACTTGGGGCTCGAGTTGAAAGGGAGACTCAATTTGAAAAGCAACTTTGTGACCCAAACTCTCCATCTATTGAGCCATGTTCATCTCATAGGTTTGAAGAATGCCAGCCAAGTCTTTCTAGACTTAAAGTGGCCACATCATGGGCTTCTTCTATGGATGAAACTTTGATATTATACCTAATAGGAAGAGATCTCAACATTTTGCTCACAAGATTCTCATTGGATATGGGTTCACCTAGGGCTTGAGCTTCATTGGCTATATCACACAGTTTGGCATTGTAAGTAGTGATATTCTCATCCTCACGCATCCTCAGGTTTTCAAATCTATTGGTGAGCAGCCTACGTTTGGTCTTTCGCACACTCGCAGAACCCTCACAATGACTTTGCAGAGTATCCCATGCATCTTTGGCTACAGTAAAATTAGCAATGATTTTGAACATATTTTGATCCACAGTGCCAAAGATTGCCATCAAGGCCTTAGAATTGTAATTGGACAAAATTAATTCATCATTAGTCCAATCAATTTCTCTTTTGTCCTTGTAGTCACCATCAATATCAATCAGTTTTGGAGGTGACCACCTAGTAAGGATTGTGCGCCAGGCCCTTCCATCAATTGATTTGATGTAGGCCCAAACTTTGACTTTCCAAATAGAATAATTGGAGCCATCAAGAATGGGGGGACGAAAAGTGGGGTTATTTTGAGTATCCATGCTAACAAACACTCAGGATCAACACTTAGTGTCGTCAAGTGTATGCTCTAGATGCCAATTGAAAGAATTTAAGCACGGATATTTACCAAACGTTTTGCAGAGTAAAGATGTGATTGCAGATGTGGTCACATTCACAATCACATGCAGCGGAATTTTGAAAACAATAAAGAGACACACGAAGTAAAAATTGTCTACAAGCCAACAAGCTTGTAGACGTGCCAATATGGCAAAACTTTCCACTAGTAAAATCTGTTTGATTCTGTCTACAAAAATATTCAAATCTAACTAGTAGAAATTCAACGAAAAACTCATATCTAGAGTATATCTAATCTATGTAATTCAACTCATCCAACAATAGACATGTATGGACTTCGTTAATCACAATACAAAAACAATGGATGAAAAGCTAACAAACACAAGCTGCAGAGCTGAATGTGATCTTAGATGTAGTCACATTCGAGATCGCATCCAGGGCAGTTCAGACTCCTTGTGCTTGAATGACTCTAACTCTCTCAATACTCTTGTATCTCTGGTGTATTTCTTGTGTATAAATTATGGACGTCCTCTTCCCTTTATATAGCCGTCCAAACCCTTCAAGAGACCTAATACACAACAAAAGAAGATATATACAAATATATGACAAGTAAATCACTTATGTTAGGAAACAAGATAACTATCAAGAATCCTAATATATCAATACCATATCAATATGATTTCTTCCCTTATCCAAAAAGTCCTAATTATATCATAAGTCTAGAAAGGCAAAACAAATCAAAACCAATCTTTATCTTTTTCGAAAAATTATTTTAGACGATAAAATCGTCCTAACAGAACTTTTGAAAAAGTCCGGCATTGAAGAAGGAAGAACCGTGTCTACTCCTATGGCAACTAATGTCAAAATTGACAAAGATGAAAAAGGCAAGTCCGTGGATGAATCAAAGTATCGAGGTATGATTGGTAGTTTACTTTAACCGCTAGTAGACCGGACATTCTTCATGCCTTATGCCTATGTGCTCATTTTCAAAGCAATCCCAAAGAATCTCATATGAGTGCCGTTAAAAGGATTTTTCGATATTTGAAAGGCACTATTCAATATGGTTTATTCTATCCAAAGAATGAAATTTTTTTTCTTAAAGGTTATAGTGATTCAGATTATGTGGAAAATATTGATGATCGGAAAAGTACTTCTGGATCATGTCAATTTTTAGGCGATTGCCTAGTTTCTTGGTTTTCAAAGAAGCAAAACTGTGTTTCACTTTCAACGGCCGGCCGAATATATTTCATGACTTTTTGTTGTACTCAACTTCTTTGGATGAAACAAACCTTAGCGGATTACAAATGCTCTTTTGAAAATGTTCCTATCTTTTGTGATAATATATCCGCTATAAATATTGCTCAAAACCCGGTTCATCATAACCGTACTAAACATATTGAGATTCGACATCATTTTCTAAGGGATTGTGTTTCTAAACGAAAAATTGAGATATCTTTTGTACCATCTCAAGATCAATTGGCGGACATCTTTACAAAACCGCTATCTTCCGAGACTTTTGCGTCCATACGAGCTCGGTTGGGCATAATGCATATTGAATGAGGTTTACATTTGCATTTTGCATGTTTTTAAAACTTAGGGGCGAAAATTCGGATTTTTGGTTGAAAATTCGGATTTTGAAAAATTGGGCAAGACAGTGGGCTAATTGGGTTGAGGGCAACCGGTCGCCCTCAACGTCGACCGGTCGCCCTCAACGATGACCGGTCGCCCTTAGCAATTTTTTGGATTAAAACCGTTCTGTCTCGTGCCTTAGTCATTTTAACCCATTTTTGCCATTTTTTCGTCCCCTTCGCCAAATTCACACAAATTTCACTCAAAATTTATTTTCATGCATTCAAATCATATCTTGGACGTTATATAGCTTGTCTATCATCATCATTGCTAATCTTTACCGATCGAATGGTAAGAATTTTCCTTCCTTTGCTCAATTGGGTTGAACCCTTGAGTTTGTGGCTTTCTTAGATATTTCTTGATGTAATTCTCATATGATCATGATGAGCTTATTTGTTATGTTGTATTGTATGATGTTTGGTATGATTTGGTGATGAAATTTTTTGGCTTGATTCATTTACAAGGGCTTTATACAACTTCTTTTAATTTTTACGCCTACAAAGTGTACGATGAAATGTCACAGTGAAAATTTCAACTTCTACATGATTCGCTTGCTTTCAAAAGTCTTAAATACTTATTGAGATCATGTCTTGGCAAACAAAACGAGCTTATGGATTTTTCATGATACATTTCTCCCATCTCTTCGAATTCTAAGCCTAAATTATTCAATGGTTGATAAATCGTATCTTTGGCGCACTTTGATATATTTGTATAATGTTTTTATCATCCTAACATTCTTTTTAATGATTCCATAGGGGGAGAAACAGGAAATTGGCTCGTTAGCTCAAAGAAGCTAATAAAAGCTCGATATAAAATCTATAAGCTATGGCTTCTTAAAGCCAAGTATACTTAGTCTATGGCTTGATTATGGACTTTATTGCAATAGATTATGAGTATTTTGACAGGGGGAGCTTCTTAACTCATGATGCTTATGTGTATCTTGTAAAAGCTTGTAAAAGCTTGTGCTTCTAGCTTAAGCAATATTTATTGTTGATGTGCTTATCAATAGGGGGAACTGTTTATAAAATGTTTTTTTTTAAACGGATAGTTCACTCATAAAACCGGAAAATTATCTTATTTTCTAAATCGTCCCCGTGAAAATTGTTTTGGTTTGTAATCATCAAAAAGGGGGAGTTTGTTAGATAAATGTTTTTATCATGATTTTGATGATTTTGTTCAAATGAGTTTTTAAACCAAAACAATGTTCCTAAATGTTGTCTAAATACTTCCGATCGACTTAAAATATTTTTACTATTTTTCGGAGTATTTCTTGGAGTTTATTTTTGATAAAAAATTGGACAACACTTTTGTTTCAGGCTCGACCGGTTGCCCTATAGGGCAACCTGTACCTGAGTTGAGTTTTGAAACAGAAAAAGGGACGTTTGAGAAAACAGGGAGGGCGACCGGTCGACCCCTGGGCGACCGGTACCTGGGAGTGCCCTCTCAAGGTCTGTCTTCTCTGTTTCGTATTTTAATCAACCCCAACCGGTCAAGATCAAGGGCGACCGGTCGAACCCCCTCCGACCGGTACCCCTGTGTAAAAATCGCAGAAAACCTATTTCAAACTTATCTCTGCGTGACCGGTCGAACCCCTGTTTTATCAGCAAACTATCCGTTGCATTTTCAGACAACTTTTCCCTAATTTGTGGGATTGATTTCTAACAGCTATAATCTTGATTTTAAATGGTTTCTTTTGCAGCAAATCACTCCCCAAGGAGGAGCCTATGTCTGGAAATCAAAGCCAAGACCTCTCCTATAAATAGAGGCTTCATTCAAGCAACAATATACAACACATTATACAAGCAAAGAGCAAACAAGCAAACACTTTCATATATCTTGTTGTATTAGCCTAAGCACTTTCACTTGCACACATTTGAGGTTTAGGCTTTCAATTCTTGATTACACTTGTACTCATATTGTATCATTCATTATTGAGTTGTAATCTTGATTTTGGTCATCATTCAACACAAGACATCCTTGTGAGTATTCTTGTGGTAAGAATACACTTGGGTGATCTAGGTGATAGGTGTTTGGAGAGTGTGGTACTCTTCAAAGGTGGTGAAGGAAGATTGTGGTAATCTCCTTGAAGGTGTTGTAAGAGGGTTGTGGTAATCCTCAAGGTGTTGTATTATAAAATTTCTTTTTCTTTTTCAAAACCCATCCCGGATATACTGGGGTGGTAGAGCACGTAGTCCCTAGGTGGGGTGAAGCTCTTTAAATCAACGTGTGTTGTTTATTTTCCGCATTTAGCTTTTATCTTTGCTTGATTATTCAAAAAAGAGGGCAAAATCTGAAAAACCGAGATAATCTGTTCACCCCCCTCTAGATTATCGTAGCCGCTTAGACTAATAGTAGTTACCTTGCTACTTCAGCTTACTTTCAAGTCCTTGGATTTGATCACGCAACCCTCCAACAAACTTGAAACTTGGTTCGACCTTGAACCTTTCTACAATCCTTCAACTTGGAATGTAGACTCCTTTTTGATCTTCAAATTGTTTCCTCATCAACTGGTTGAAGTTGTCTCTCCTTACAGATTGTGTTGGATCGAGTTTCTTCGAGTTTTAGGCTTGAGGAATATCTTGATATGCTTTTAGAATATTGCAGGTTAATTGCTTGCTCGTGCTAGGTTCAGTTATGCAAGGTTATCTTTTCTCAATTGCTTCCTCAGCCTTTTATAGTGCTCATTTGAAATTTTCCCATTGAAGAGACATGCCAATTTTAAATGACACTTCTTATTCGTTGGCTTGTCTTTTCTTGGTTTGCAGCACTTGTGATGTTGACCCTTCCTTGTATTAAATGGCTTCGCAGCCTTGTCGATTCTGACACAAGTTGCAGTGCTTCCCATTGGCTTATTCCTTTTGTATATTTCTGGGCCAAACACTTTAAGATCTGGCATCTTGGACGTATTACTATATCGAGTAATATCCTTGACTTCCTCCCAACGGATCAAATGTCAGTCGTCTTGACTTGACTGTTGCCTTTACCCCAGTGACTTGAGTCTTCTCCATCATAAGATTCACTCAACTATCACTTCAACTGATAGACTTGGCTCCTTGAGTTGACTTGATCGACTCTTCTGTTTGTTCCTCGGTGATTCTCCTTCAGTCGAGTCCTTGACTTCCATCATGGCCATACTCGCTGACACACAATAGAGTCTTCTTTCCAATCTGCAGTTGACTTCTTGTATTCTTGACTTAGCTGACTTCACTCAGCTCTTTCAGTCCTATCTATTACAATACATAATTACAAGGAAAATGGGGTGCCAACTTCCTAGTCTAAGTTTTACATGGTATCATCAAAATCTAACAAATAAGTTTCCTAACAAGGAGTCTCACTGCACTGGATGCAATCTCGAATGTGACTACATCTGAGATCTCATTCAGTCTTGCAAATTGTGTTTGTTAGCTTTTTCATCCATAGCTTTTTAGTATTGTGATAAACATAGTCCACACATGTTTATTGTTGGATGAGTCGTATTACAAAGATCAGATCTACTCTAGATAGGAGTTTTTCATTGATTTTCTACTAGTTGATTTTAGTATTATTTGTATACAGAATCAAACATTTTTACTAGTTGGGAGTTTCTCCATATTAGCACATATACAAGCTAGTTGGCTTGTAGATAAATTTTTATATTTTGTGTCTTATTTCTGTTTTCAAAATTCTGCTGCATGTGATTGTGAATGTGATCACATCTGCAATCACATCTATAATCTACGAAACTTTTGGTATTTATTTGTGCTATAATTCTTTCAATAATACTTTTACGATGCACTGATACTTTTAACTTCTCTTACTGCAACCTATCGTGTGTGCCAACACATTTCATATACCATATGTTAACAAACATGTCTACCAAAATTGAAGGAGAAACAACAAAAAAAACATTATTGAATAAGTCATACGTGTATTTTACACAAATTCACTCTTTATTTTGGTGAAAAAGGCTATTCTTTCCAAATTATTCATTCATTTTAAGTACGTATACTTTATGCGGTAATAATAATACTTTTGGGAAAAGTTCATAATACTTTTACGATGTGTTGATACTTTTAACTTCTGTTGCTGGATAGAAGATCTTAATGTTGCAACATGTTTTGTGTGCCAACACATTTTCATATACAGGTTGCAAACACACAAATGAACATGCTTTTTTTGAAAATGTATCAATATATCAATATTGAAAATAACCATATTAACAAAATATATAGACTAGCAACCAATTTTACCCTAAAAAACAAACAAAAGGTAACCAAACATTTTTTCAACAACACAACATGTTTCCAGAGTTCTCCATAAAAATCAATACTCCGATCAGATTTTCAGTAATACTTTTTGCATAAAAACTAATACTTCCTAGCCATACATACAAATTTTCAAATATTCATAACTCAAAACAGACCCATTTTCAGTTCTTGGATTTCACAAACGTTCATGATAATTACTTTCTAATTCTTGGATGATTTCTTCTTCTTCTTTAAATCAACTCTCTTCCTCTTCAAGTCCGCATATGTTCTCTTTTTATCCTCAATCCTTTGCTTCAAATCAACTTTCTTCAAACAAAAATTGTGCAACAAAATTGTTACAAAAGATAAAAAAAAAAAAGGAAAGTTAAACAACTAATTAAGAGCTAAATACAATTTACCCTCCGAACTATGCCCCTTTTCCTACTTTGCCTACCAAACTTTATTTTGTTCCACTATGCCCCCTGTACAATGCGAATTTTTACCCTTTACCATATATGGATGATTTTGCCCCTAGGTTTGCAAATTTATTTTAATAGTTTAGAAATCCATCTAAGCTCCAATTTATTGTATCTGACCCCCAAAATTTATAAAAATATCATATAATCTAATCATTATGAATTTAACTCCAAAACAATATTCGGTTCCCGAATTTATCAAGGCATGAGAACTAAACTAGTCTTTTGATTTTAAAATTGGATATCATTACGACCATATCAGGCCCAACATGATTCTGTAAGATTAAATCACTCCCTAAAATTCATACTTTTCTTTGACAGAAACAACACCGGGTGAGATGGCTCGCAATACCACAAGTCGGAAGATTAATGCCCCTAGACCGTTTCACAAATAGTTTGCACTGTTCAACTTCAACCAATAGGGAAGATGATCTACAAGTTATCTGACTCCTTCAGCAAATGCTCATCATAACCTTGGTTGGTTTCCTACTCCAGGCATATAAGATAATTCTCAAAAAGGGATAAATTAATAGAACATTATGAACACATGTTGAAGCAAAAGCCTCTTTTTATTAATAACTTTAAAGAAATACTTATTACATCAGTAATCTCCTTTTGGGTGGAGAATACCTGTTTAGCATCTCATTAATGAGGCTTGCACTCGAAAATACATAAACAAAAACTTAAAACACTCTGAAAATTTATACACTCAACTAATTTTACAAAGAAGATTTTATTTTTGAAGACTAAGGGATGTCGATCGATGCCTTTAACCTTCTGAATATCTTGTTTTTATGGAGGTAGAAATGTCTCTATCTTCCTGTCTTAATGCACCCATGTTGGTCCCAAGGGGTGTGAGTGTAAGGTTTAGAAGGGGTTGAATAAACCTTACCAACTTTTCGATTTAGTCCTTTTAAATGTTCGAGTTAATACTTCAATTTGTGTCCTTGGTGGACATGACTAATTTAGTTAATCAGTAGAGTTAGTCACTCACCAGACTCGGATCGAGTTGTTGATAGAATAACTCGGCTATTAAGACTAAAGACTTAGCTCAATTTGTGGTTTGTTTTTATTGGAAGACTTAACACCCTTGAATTTGGTTAAGTTTGTTTTAATACTTGGTTTTAGCACACAGATTGATTATCAATTGGATGGCAAATTTATCACAGAGTTAAATAAATAAGATGCGGGAATTAAAGTCTTTGAAATGTAAATGACACGATAAGTTTTTATAGAGGTTCGAAGATGGGGTAATTCTTCTACTCCTCTCTTCTCCAACTCTGGAGGAATCCACTAAGTATTGATCGATATCTGAGTGGTAACAGTCCGGATACAAGTCTTGATCACACAACCGACTTGATCCTTTGGGACTCGATCGGAGATGCCTTGGTCACGCAAATGGCTTCTCGTGCGACTCGGCTTCTTCACAGGGCAGGCATTTGCGCTTGCTACTCTGACCCACTTGCTCAAGCTCCTTGGATTTGATCACGAAGCCCTCCAAAAACTTGAGACTGGTTCGACCTTGAACCTTCCTACAATCCTCCGTGGAATGTAGACCCCTTGATTCTTCAAAAATTTCCTCTTCAATGATTGAAGCTATCTTTCCTTCACGGTGAGTGTTGGATTGATTTTCTTTGTAATGTAGGCTTGAGGATTGATCTTGAATGATTTGAGAGTATCTTAGGTTACTGATTCAAATGTTTGCTTGAATGTTCGTGGTTGAGGTAACCTTCTCTCAGTCATTCCTCGGCCTTTTATAGTGATCTTTCAAAAATCGCCCGTTGAAGAGATAGGCTTATTTTTGAAAGTCACTTGTGGTCGTTGGCTTATCTTGTTGCGATCCTTGGAATTTCCATTTCCACGTATGAATGATTCTTGACTTTTGAGTTCGACATGGTGCAAGACTTCCCATTGGTTTATTCTCTTGCACGCTTCGAACTCGAGCACTTCAAGAAAGCGAGTATGGAGGTATTACTTGTTTAAGTAATTCTCTTGATTTACGGCAACGGATCTCTTTCGATTGTCTTGACTTGACCGCATTTTCTTCACATTCCCTGGTGACTTGAGTCGACTTCCAATCATTTGGTGACTTGAGACTTATTTGTCTTGAGTTGACTTTGATCGATACTTTACTCATTTGCATCTCACCGCACCTTGATCGAGTTCCGTCTTTTCTTCTTTGCCATACTCATTTGTCTTGCAATGAGTCTTCCTTCTAGTCTCCGGTTGTCTTCTTTCATGTTTAGGCATAGCTGACTTAACTCAGCTTGACCAGCCCTATCTATTACAATGCAGTTTACAACAAAAATGGGGTGCCAACTTCCTATTCTAAGTTTTACATGGCATTCATCAAAATCTATAAAATGATTTCCCAACAATTTCCCCCTTTTTGATGATGCCAAAACTTAAAACATCCATACAATTATTTAACAGCAAAGATACATACAGACAAATGTAGAACCACAGAATGTATGTTTAGAATCGATCTTTTATTGATCATAACATCCTTGTTCTTTACATAGCATTTGTTTACGAGTGTATCGAGCTTAAACCAACAAAAATGTATTAGAGTTTAACTTAGGGGCTTAAGCTAACCATGTTGTCCTATGTTTACACAAGTATAGAGTTTGTACAGTTTTATATAGTATACAGAAGACTTACATAAAATGTATTTACATAGTAAAATACATGAAGGGGTGGACAACAACACTTCATCTCCTTCGCTGCCTCCTTCTTTCATCTTCTTCAGCTCTGTCATCTTCTGATCTTCTTCTCTTTTTCTCATCTTGTTGCTTTCTTCTTCTTTTCATACGCCTTGGGCAACTTCATCTCTTCTTAGTCTCTCTTGTCTCTCCTCCCATAGCTGAGTTTGTCTTTTATTTTCTTCTTTAATTCTTTTCACATACTCGGCATTGTTCTTAGCCACTTGCATAGATTGGCTACTTCGTCAAAACCATTGAGTAGATCCCTCCTTTCTTGCACGGATCTATGTACTCAATGTTTTTGGCGAGAGATCTAGAGTCGAAACCTCTTCCTCCACCACGCTTCTTCCTCTACCTGCGGGCGTGTATTGTCTTGGGGTCTTCTTCTTCCCAATTGGTGAGTGACTAGCGGAGTGACCAGCAGAGTAACCGCGATGTCTCTTTGCTGTCGCCTTCTTCACAAAGTGTGAGACCCTTTTCCCAAAGACAAGTCCAGGCTTGAGCCATGGACATGTTTGCGAAGTATCCTTGGATGCGGCGTTTTAAATTCATCAAGCGATCTTGGCTCGATTCAGGCATATGAGATGGCATAAGTGTCTGTCTCTTTGGAATGCCTCCATGTTGTTTGAGAATATCCATAACTTGGGCATTCATCCTTCTTTCCACTTCCTCCATCCCCGCTTCAATTGTATTTCTCTTTTCATCCATAGGTACAACAGTGTTGGAGTGGCGAGTCACTTGGAGTTTTTGATAATATCATTTGTGACAAGACTTTGTTGAGGGGTTTAAGCAATCATCAAGGTCACATCTTTCGATCCTTCAACCTCAACAGACTTCCCTTTCTTTTCTTTTAATACTTCCTCAGTTGTCTTTGCCTTCACAAATGTTTGCTCCTCCTTCTCAACTTCGGATCCTTCAGTGACTTTAGGGTATTCCTCTTCCCTTTTTGGCATCATCAAAGGAGGGAACCCCTGAAACAAACTAGCAAGGAAGTCGAGTCTGGCTGATAGCCGAGTTCGCCGAGTCTGGCTGCGGAGTATTCTGCGCGAAACTCGGAGCGAGTAGCGTTGGATTGACTTTAATCAACTTCATCTCGGCCATGAGAAGGCTGAATTTTCGATCCATGTTTTCTTCCATACGGAGGAGCTCATTCTTATTTTGCTCACGCATCGACTTTATCTCGGTGGTGTGAGATTCATGCATTTGCTCAATGTGTTCTTTCAATTTTGTCTTTGCATCAAAGCATTCTCAACCCGCTTGGACCAACAGGTTGTTGAACAATGTTCAAGTATCTAGCTTGTTCCACACGCATTGTTTCTTTGTTGTTGCCACCACTCCCGGATTCGACTATTATGCCTCTCAAGTCGGTAGTAAGGTTGGCATCTCTGTTATCGATCTCATATCCATCGAGGCCTGGTGCCTCTCCATCCGTTCAATTCAGCAAATAATGCTTTGAACACCTCCCGAACTCGGTTGTTCTCTGTTTGAGTTGACGGCCAAGCGGCGTCAAAATCATAGTCATTTGGAACGATGGTATACGATGGAATGACAGGATCAGTGTTGCGTGGAAGCGCTCGAGATCTCTTTCGGACTCTTCGGGGAGGTCGGGTACCTCCGGAGAGAAGGAAATGATTCTACAAAGGGATCATCACGGGCAAGCGGGATTTGTTCAATGATGAGTGGTGCTCGTGAAGTTCCTTGTGGAGTCGAACTCGCTGCGACTTGGGGAACTGCGAGAGACTCTGTTTGTTGGGTCTGTTGTGAAGTTGACCCACTGGGGAGCCTACGCAGTGGACTCATTTGGTGGGGTGTTGTGAAGTTGACCACCTGCCGAGCTCGCGATGGACTCTGTTTGGTGGGGGTGTTGTGAAGTTGACCCGGACTTGATGAGCCTCAATTTTGTCTCAACGGCTTCGTCGGTCTCATTTGGTTTTCCAAGTGAGTTGGTGGTCCTCGGCCTTATCGAGCGTCATCGGACGATGATGAGATTTCCATGGGTGGCTCATCATCAAAGTTGAAAGTTTGAGTAGTCTTGGTCGACTTACTCGTGGTTGGAACATTCTCGGTTGAGTCTGTTGGATCGATCCAGGGGATGACTCGGCTTTATCGTCTCCTTCCGATCCCGGAAAGGTTACATCAGGATTATCTTTGGGAATCGTGAAGCGCACTTATCTCCTTTTCGATGGATCAATGATAGCGGGAGGGATGTTCGTACTTGACTTCTTTACCCGGGAAGTCTCAACCTCCCGTTGGCCTTCAATACCTCTGCAGATCTCAAGCTGCGGCGAGGCCTGGACATCCCTTTCGACAAAGATGTCATTTGTCTTAGGGTCTTCGCGGTGGCATCCATTGGAGTCTCAACTCCATGGATTGCACTTTCGGCGCCAGTGTTAACTCCCGGTACATTCCTTCATGTGCCTCGTTGCATCACAACAGCGTCATTAGCCTTCTTTCGAGCAGTTGGCACCTGGTGAGACAGTCTCAACGTCTAAGCCTCGTTGATGACAACTTTCTTTGTGTACTTTGTGTCTGTTCCTTCTCCACTTCGCCTCCTAGATTCATTGTGGAGTCGGTGCAAAGCATCCTCCGACCTTCTTTGCAGCGGTGGAGGGAGTTTCCCCTCGGTGGCACACCGGTGAGTGACTTGGAATGGGGTCACTCGTCTCCGGACTCCCGGTTGTTTCCACCGAGTATTCAGTAGTTGGGGTAGGTGGTAAGACACCTTAATTAGGGGTTGGCTCGATTTGGGGTCCCCACTATCCCATTTCATTGCGAGTTCCTTAATTCCTTCTTCCGAGTGAGTCGGGAAGTGGTGCAAAGCAACAACGGTGGCAATATCTTTGCCGCACCACTCCCATTGGGTCTATCTCGGTGTGTTTTGGAGGACTCTCCTGGTCCCTCCATCATTCTTTGCTCATGAAGGATTCTCGATTCTTGCATTGCTTGCTGCATTTGCAACTCTTCGTGGCGACAACAGGGTCCAGATCCTCATCACTTTACGATAGGACGTCAAAGTGAGGATGTGTATGTTACGTGGTGCGGTGAGAGGCGGGATCTTTGGCCTTCTCACGTGCCTCGCGTCCTCAACTTCTTTAGCTCGTTCATTTTCTTTTGAATTTCAGTATATTTATGCAATTATCCTCATCAAGGGCTTGCACACGGTGTCCCACCTCAAGAAATCAAGAGTTCTTCTTCCTCAAAGCAATGAACTCGGATTTTCAAAGCGCACTGGATAGGCTCGACTTCCATTTTCTCCACTCTCATGCAGACGATTTTGGATGTCGGATACAATGGAGAGTGCATGATTACATCGTCTTCATCATTCTCTTTCTTGGCCCTCGTTTCCGGTATTAAGGTTAGCGGAGACCCATTTGCTCGACACCTTCAGCCTGCATTGCGGTGGAGAGACAACCCGTTAATAGGTGATTTGGTTGTCTGTTTGTGCCTTGTTCTCATTTTTCGTCTCTGAGTTGGGTCATCGAGTTGCCTCTGCTGATCGGCCTCAATGGACTTGGCAATTTCATAAATCATTTACGGAGACTCCACTTCTCCAGCGAGTCTCGGGTATCTTCTCCGGTGAGTGGTCGACTCTTTGGTTTCTCAAGCTCGGAACGCTTGAAAATTCTTCTTCTTCTCCTTATTTGTACGGAGGGATTTGGTTCGGATAGAGTTTCTTCGAGTCTTGGGCGGCGGGGCGTCTTGTTGTTTTCTTCTAAGGAGTGGCCTTCTTGGCTTATCGATTCTCCTTTTCTTGACGATAGGAGAAGGTATTTGGGATTCCTTCTGCAGTGCGGCTGCAGGGGCGGAGACACGGTTGCGGGCGGGTGACTACTGCGGCGAGGAGCAAATTTGTTTTTCTTTCTTTGCGGGGGACAGAGTTCTCTTAGCAGTGAGGGTAGCCTTCTTCTTTGGTGGAGAGGAGAACAATTTTGTATCTTGAGGGTGGTGATTCCCCCCCCTCACTGTGACGCTCTCTTAGCGTAGGCTCTCTTCGTGCGCCAAAGAGGTTTGATTCGAACATCCTCTTGTTTACATGGAACGCCTTTCCATGTCGAAGAGGGACTCATTTTACCTCCATCGGCCGGCCAATCACTGAGACCGTATCCTAGGGAACCTCCAAACGTTCCGCCCTCCTTGAAGGATTTGTTCCCAACGTTCTCGCAGAGTCTGCGTAGACAAACTTAGCTTGACTCACTTTCTTTTCTTCAATGATCGCGGCCATTACGATCAATTTTGCTTTGACGATTGGTCAAAGTTGCCAAATTTGATGTCTATGCATTTGGCAACGATGTCCAACAATTTGTGGTAGTCCTCCTTGAAAGATCCTCTTGTTAGCTGTGTAGACTATCTTTTCGGCCTGATCGGTCTTGGCTACTTCCTTCCAAGCAGCGGCGGCCAAGTCAACATCGCTTCATTGATTTGGTGTTCCTTCCGCCGAGTAGCGAGCGGTGTTACGCCAAATCCTTGGCGTAATGATGAACTCCTTCCGTGAGCAGGAGGATTTGATCCCCTCATTGTGAATCTCAGCGTTCACGTAGAACTGTGCGACCTCTTCCACATAGGTCATCGGAAACTCCATCGTCAGAAATGGTTTTAGCCCAGACATTTCTAGTTTTTCAGCAATCTTCTTTACGAGAGCTTCATCGGACCCCTATTTGACCATACCCTCGAAATCCACAGTAGACCCGGTATGGATTTGCTTTCCTAGCTTGACAAAATCATGAGTAGATGCCATTTTTCAGTATTTCACCGAATGAAACTTAGAAGGTGATTTGAAGATTGATAGGGTTTTGAGAGAGTTTTTGCCTTTGCTTCTGAGAGAGAGAAATGAACAGTTTTTGGTAATGTGTGAGAGAAACGGACGAAAGAGTTTAAATATGGTGCATGAAAGGACGCGCGGGTGGTTTTTGAAATGTGATCAAAACCAACGGCTTAGATTTTGCACGCCGATTAGCATTTAATGTCTCGTATTTAATGCGGCAGCATTTATATCCAATCATAAGCTTGGTGTGCAGCCTTTGCCTGTACACATCATTATTATGCTGACGTCATTCTTAAAAACCTTCCCGCTTAGTAAAACATTGCGTTTTTGTCACTTTGCTCATAAATGACTCGGCTTATCCCTTAGCGATTTAACTCTTCTTCTCACGAGTTCTCCTAGTGACTCATTTGTCGACTAACTCAGACGGCTGTCTTTCCGATCTGGCTATTTCACTTAGCCGATTTGAGAGTTCAGCTCTTTTTTTTTTTTTTTTTTTTTCGTGTTGCATTTCTTTTCTTTGAGTCTTCTGAGTGTCAGCTCAGCTCAATTAACCCTAACTCATGCTTGAGTTCTTCAAATCTTGACTCACATAATGGTTTTGTGAATATGTCACCAACCTGGTTATCGGTTGAAATATATTCCAAGGTGATGTCCTTCTTTTCAACATGATCTCTTATGAAGTGATATCGACATCGATATGCTTTGTTCTTGAGTGCAACACAGGATTTTGAGTGATTGCAATTACACTTGTGTTATCACACATGATTGGGATTTCCTTTTCTTCAACTTCATAGTCTCTCATTCTTTGTCTCATCCATAGGACTTGGGCAATGTTTTGCCCATGCCTATGTATTCCGCTTCATTTGTAGAGGTGGCTATTGAATTTTGCTTTTTGCTAAACTAGGAAATTAGCTTTGTTTCCAAGCATTTGACATGTGCACGAGGTGCTCTTCTGTCAACTCTACATCCAAAGATAGTCGAGTCTAAATAGCCAATTAGCTTAAATCCACCTTCCTTTGGATACCATAAGCCAACTTCTTGGCTTCCTTTCAAATATCTCAAGATCCTCTTGGCGTTTTAGTCATATGGCTTTCTTTTGGAGAAGATTGAAATCTTGCACATACACCTACAAGCAAAGGTGATGTCGGCCCGCTTCTTTGTGAGATAAAACAATGATCCAATAAGTGCTCTCGTATCTTGTTTCACTTGGAGTCAAGGAAGAATGTCACTCTCCCATCATGCTCATTTGAATTTGCTTTGCATGAGGTTTGAAAATTTATCACACAGCTCTTTGTTTGTGGATCCAAAAATGATGTCATCCACATATATTTGAACAAGCAAGTTATGCTCTTCTGTCTTGAATTCTCAAGAGTGTTCTATCCACTTTTCCTTTTGTGAATCCGTTCCCGGTCAAGAATTGTGACAAAGTATCATACCATGCTCGGGTGCCTGTTTCAATCCATATAGAGCTTTCTTAAGTTTGTATACCTTATCTCCAAGAGTCTTACGCTCAAATCCTGGAGGTTGTTCAACATACACTTCTTATTCCAATAAACCATTAAGGAATGCACTCTTTACATCCATTTGATATACAATAAAATTCTTGTGAGCTGCATAGGCAAGAAACATCCTTATTGCTTCCAATCTTGCTACAGGGGCAAATGTTTCATCAAAATCTATCCCTTCTTCTTGGCAATATTCTTTAGCTACTAATCTTGCTTTGTTTCTTACCACAGAACCTTCCTCGTTCATCTTGTTTCTGAACACCCATTTAGTGCCAATAACATTTTGATGGGTGGGTCTTTGAACCAATTCCCATACTTTATTTCTTTCAAACTGATTCAACTCTTCTTGCATAGCTTGAATCCAATGTGTGTCATCCAATGCTTGTGACACATCTTTAAGCTCTATTTGTGAGATAAAGCATGTGAACATAGCTTCTTGTTGAGTTCGGATCTTGTTTTGACACCTTCTCTTATATCTCCAATGACTAGTTACGTGGATGGTCTCTCGGCCATCTTACATCAGGTTGGAGTAAGTTAGTTTGTATTGATCGTCTTGCGGCTATGTTGCTTTGATCGACTCTCTGCGTCATCACTTAGCCTGCAGATTTTCCATTTTGTTTTTGAGACTCGACTATCTCATCTTCATACGGGTTTATAATTCGACTTCAAAGATAGGGACTCTTCTCGCATGGTTGGTTGTTGATTCACTTATGGTGACTCTTCCATGTCTTCTCCATTTACATTTGGCTCATCAAACACCACATGAATGGATTCCTCTGTAACCATAGTCCTCTTGTTGAGTACTCTGTAGGCTTTGCTTTCAGCTGAGTATCCCAAGAAGATACCTTCATCAGCTTTAGCATCAAAAGCCTTCAAATTATCTTTGTCATTGTTATGGATGAAGCATTTACATCCAAATATTCTAAAATATGCAACATTTGGTTTTCTCCCTGTCCAAATCTCATAGGGAGTCTTTGTCAGCTGTCTGTTTATCATGCATCTATTTTGAGTGTAGCATCTTTGTGTTTATTGCTTGACCCCAAAATCTTTTAGGTAACCCCCTTCTAACTAACATGGTCCTTCTTGCTTCTTTGAGAGTTCTATTCCTTCTTTCTCGCAACTCCATTCTGCATTTGTGGAGTCCTTGCTGCAGATAATTCATGACCAATACCATTTTCAATACAATATCGAGTTATTTACCATTGACAAACTCGGTTCCTCTGTCGATCTTATTTTGATAATGGTTTGACTTTTCTCATTTTGAATCCTCTTCATCATTTGTGGTAGTTTCTATAGAGTTTCTTTCTTCTTACACATGAATATTGTCCATGTATATCTTGAGTAGTCATCTACTACTACCAAGGTGTATTTCTTCCCACTTATGCTAGTTTGGTTCAACTGGACCAAATAGATCCATATGTAGCAGATCAATATTCTTGTTGAAGATGGACATGCCTTTTCTTTGAATGATGATTTGATTTGTTTTCCCGACATGCGTCACATATACTCTCCTTCTTGTATCTTCGAGTCCGGAAGTCCTTCCACAAGATTGCTTACGGCAAGCTTGTTAATTGTCGTTTTGAAATTCGGGTGACTCGGCTTCTTGTGCCACAGCCGACTTGACTGTTTGTGCTCTTTGCTAATAGACGGGTGCTTGGTGTTGCAATTGACCAATCCACGACATACATGTTCTTTTATGCGCATCCTTGCAACACAACTTCATTTGATTCATTATCCTTGATTTGGCATATACCCATATTAAATTCAACATTATAACCCTTGTCACGAGTTGGCGATGCTTAGCAAGTTGAAGTTGAGTCCTTCAACATATGCAACATCGTGATTTCTAATCCATTTTTCTTGATGGATCCAATGCCTCTTATTTCTCCGGAGCTTCATTTCCTCCAAATATGACTTTTGCAACTCGACTTCCTTGAATTTTGACAGATTTTTCTTGTTTCTGTCATGTGTCCGGAACATCAACCACTATCCATGTACCAGGTTCCTTGGCACTCACTGTTCCTTGAACCCGCAATCAAGGAAATTAAGTTTTAGGTACCCATACTTGTGCGGGTCTGAGGGGTTAGTATTGTAAGATGATCCAACCAACCTATAGCCAAATGATTTTACTCTAAGGGGTTGCCATCTATCGGTGCCATAATCATAATTAATTTTGGCAAATTGCTTGGGGATTCAGGTTCATACTGTTTGTCTCTTTTGTCCGTATGCTGTATATGTGTTTTAGCAATTGCCTTCTTTGGGTAGTTGTGATATCTCGAGTGTAGTGCCTAGGTGCATGTGTCTTTGATGAAAGCTCTTATACCTTTGGAATGGCCTTTCTTGAGTTCTAGGCCTTTGCCATTTGGGCTTATATTCCATAGGTCTTTGCGATAGTTCACATTATTCCAATCGACTTGGCTTGGTTGCTTTCTACCATTCCTTCATATGTATTTCTTTTATAGAACTTACGGGGTTTTTGGTAGCTCTGTTTCTTCTTTACAGAGTATTTCTGTTTGGAGTTTCTTTGAGGAACTCATTTGGATTTCTTCTCGTTGTCCTCTCAAAGACACTCAACTCGGCCGTTTTATTTTTCCTTTATAGCCAAGGCCAGTTTGCTTGTGATTGTGCTTTGGAATAGATGTGTGTGCACCATTTGGAGTTTTGGATTTTTGAGATACTTCATTGCTTGAAGATCCTTTTCCAAAATCACTTTTGGAGCTTGACATAGCACAGAGGAATTAAATCTAAGCTTGTCTTGTCTCCACATTCTCTTTGACTCATAATAAGATCATCCAATGATTTAGATGCCTTAGTGAATGAGGCAATCACATTTTTAAGGTCATTTTCCTCTTTTCTATAGTGACTATCTCTGCTATTAGCTTAGTATTTTCAGTTTTTAGACTTTCATTCACATCAGCTATTTGACTTAGAGTACTCGGCTCCTTAGTCAGCTGTGAGTTTTGACTCTTGAGTAGGCTGTTTTCCTCATTTAGTAGTGTGTGTGAGGATTTAATGTGTTCAAAATCTTTCATCATTTTGCCTAATGAATCATAAAGATCAGTGGGTGATGAAGTGTGTGTGTCACGATCACTATCACTAGAAACGAGTGTGATGAGTTAGAGTGTACCTCATCTTCTTGGTCGAGGTTGGTCTTGCTCCTTGGCCATCAAGCGGATCAAGGCTTCTTCTTGAGTCACTTGAGTAGTCGGCTTCACTCTCGAATCAATTTTGTGTCTCTTGGCATTGTCTCGGCGATCTCTGCTGACCAACATTGCCTTTTTCTTTTCTTGTCTTCTTTTTCGAAGACCTTTCTTTATTCTTCATTCTTGTATTTGTTGACTATAGGATATCGGCAATCAATGGCATAGTGACCTGGTTGCACTGCGGTTCAGCATAGATTTTCAACCTTTTGATCGGCTCTTTCCATTCTTGGATTGTCACCCTTTGATATTGACTTTTTGATGCTCTGTTCTCTTGGTTGGCCTATCTTCCTTGACTTGGAGGGAGTGAGTGTCTTCGGAGGATTCGCCCTTGCCTCTCTTGTAGTTCTTATTGAAGAACTTGTTGAACCTTTTAACCATCGGGGCTATTTCCTCCGGGTCAATGACTTCTTTGACCTCGGCTCTCTTGCCACCTTAACAATTAAGCAAATTTGTTTTGGGTACAATTGTCTCTTCTGGTCTTTTCTTCTCGGCTCAAATTCGTAGGCTTTGAGATCGAGAATAGCTCATGGTTGGATGTCTTGGATAGGTCCATGGAATATCTTAGTGCCATGACCTTCATTTCCCATTCAAACCGGGAGACTTTTTAGAATCTTCATACATATTTCATACGTGTATATTCTTTTCCAAGTGCGGATAGCTCGTTGGTAATTTACGTGAACCGAGCATCCAGTTGATCAAGGTCTCTCCTGCGATCATTTTGAAATTCTCAAATTTTTGTCTGAAGAAGCGATATTTTATTTTTCTTGATTTGCTCGAGCCTTCACAAATCAATGTTAGCTTGTCCCGATTTCTTTAGCCGTTTTGCATGATTTGACTTTGTTGAACATAGTTTTGTCAAGGTTTTGTAAAGAATGTCTTTGGCCACATTATCAGGTTATATCTTTTCGTCATCATTTGTCCATTCGACTCTTGGTTTTTCAACCATAGCTGAGTGCAGGGAGCAACATCTTCTTCACCTTCACGCATTGCTGACTCTCCTTACGGTGTGTTCACTTTTAAAATTTGCGATGGCCCATCCTCTATCACTATCCACATTTCATCATGTAATCTTTGATAGATGAGCACATACGAATTTTCCAATCATCAAATTCTTCAATTGTGAACATAGGGATGCGTGTCAAATTTGCTTCCATGATAATAACTCTTGATGGTAATAGGAGTATAGAAAACTTAAGTGCTAAAACAGGACTTTGAAAATTTTGGAGATCTAGTTCAAGTAACCATTGCGGAAGGCTCAATGAACCAACCGCTCACGATACCACTTGTTGGTCCCAAGGGGTGTGAGTGTAAGGTTTAGAAGGGGGTTGAATAAACCTTACCAACTTTTTGATTTAGTCCTTTTAAATGTTCGAGTTAATACTTCACAATATTTGTGTCCTTGGTGAATGACTAATTTAGTTAATCGGTAGAGTTAGTCACTCAACGGACTCGACTAAGGTACATTGATAGAATAACTCGACTATTAAGACTAAAGACTTAGCTCAATTGTGGTTTGTTTTATTGGAAGACTTAACACCCTTGAATTTGGTTAAGTTTGTTTTAATACTTGGTTTTAGCACACGAGTTGATTATCAATTGGATGACAAATTTATCGTGAGTTAAATAAATAAGATGCGGGAATTAAAGTCTTTGAAATGTAAATGACACGATAAGTTTTTATAGAGGTTGAAGATGGGGTAATTCTTCTACTCTCTCTTCTCCAACTCTGGAGGAATCCACTAAGTATTGATCAAGATATCGAGTGGTAACAGTCCGGATACAAGTCTTGATCACACGGTGACTTGATCCTTTAGGACTCGGTCGGAGATGCCTTAGTCACGCTTGGTGGCTTCTCAAATGCGACTCGAGCTTCTTCACAGGCATTTTGCCTTGCTACTACAACCCACTTGCTCAAGCTCCTTGGATTTGATCACGAAGCCCTCCAAAAACTTAAAAGTGGTTCGACCTTGAACCTTCCTACAATCCTCGTGGAATGTAGACCCCTTGATTCTTCAAAAATTTCCTCTTCAACGATTGAAGATATCTTTCCTTCGCGGTGAGTGTTGGATTGATTTTCTTCGTAATGTAGGCTTGAGGATTGATCTTGAATGATTTGAGAGTATCTTAGGTTCTGATTCAAATGTTTGCTTGAATGTTCGTGGTTCGAGGTAACCTTCTCTCGAGTCATTCCTCGGCCTTTTATAGTGATCTTTCAAAAATCGCCCGTTGAAGAGATAGGCTTATTTTTGAAAGTCACTTGTGGTCGTTGGCTTGTCTTGTTGCGATCCTTGGAATTTCCATTTCCTCGTATGAATGATTCTTGACTTTTGAGTTCGACATGGTGCGAGTGCTTCCCATTGATTTATTCCTCTTGCACGCTTCTGAGGCTGAGCACTTCAAGAAAGGCGGTATGGAGGTATTACTTGTTTAAGTAATTCTCTTGATTTACGCAACGGATCTCTTTCGATTGTCTTGACTTGACTGCGTTTTCTTCACATTCCCAGGTGACTTGAGTCACTTCCAATCATTTGATGACTCCTCTGTCATTTCGATCTTGAGACTTGGTTTGTCTTGAGTTGACTTTGGCGATACTTTACTCGATTGCACCTTGATCGAGTTCCGTCTTCTCTTCTTTTATTGTGTCTTGCGTGAGTCTTCCTTCTAGTCTCCGGTTGTCTTCTTGCATGTTTAGGCATAGCTGACTTAACTCAGCTTGACCAGCCCTATCTATTACAATGCAGTTTACAACAAAAATGGGGTGCCAACTTCCTATTCTAAGTTTTACATGGCATTCATCAAAATCTATAAAATGATTTCCCAACAACCCACTTGCTAAAATGAGTGGAAGCATACTCAACATCACATGGGTTGGGTCCTCCTTTGTCTGGTATCTAAAGTTTGTTGATAAGGCTCCCATTATCTGATTACTTTCTTTTTCCGTCTTTTAGTTAGTGGAAGGAATCTTATGTCGTCACTGCTTACGTCATTTGCTTGAATTATTGGCATCTACCAGCTGGATGTCAATCTTTTTCTTGTTATGACCCACCTTTTGTCTTTTGGTTAAGTGGGTATCATATGTTACCACCCAATCTGGGGATCTACTTTTTTGGTGGTCCCCGAATTATTGGATACTTTGGCAGCTTGTGTGATTTTTCTTCCCCATCTCTGGGACGTCTCCGATCAATCTTTGGTCAGAATCCTTTACCAAATTCTGGCTCTTTTTGATTCGGACATTCTGGGTAAATATGCTTTTCCCATTGGCTAATATGAGCCATATTACAGTATTTCCGATGAGTTTCCTTACTCTTCGGTAGCTTGTTTTCCCAACGAAGACTCATCTTTTTCTCAAACAGGACTTCTGCAAATCTTGTTGTTTTTCCTGTCATGGTATTTAACAGGAATGATCCCATCACCGAATTCTGATAGAACTTAAATGGAAACTTGACTTTGTCCATCTCTGTAAGATAGACCCATAAACCCTATGCTCGTCTTATTGAAATTTGATCTTCAGTGAAAGACGTAACCAGGGTAACATTCTCTAAACTTGCTTGCTTGATTGTTTTGAAAGCTCATTCGTTTGGTCTTCAAAGCCGAATGTAATGAAAGGCTTCATGATTCACCTTTTCCCATGGGTTCTGGAGCTGCACTAATGAAATACAGTTCCAAGGTATCGCCGCATTTTAGGCCTGATTATTGGACCAGTACTCGTATACTGCTTCCTGGATCCACCTAGGTAGTAGTTTTATCTCCAGGAAAGCAGGGGAGGTAGTATAGATTGAAGCCAGTGTTCCAAATTCATACTACCACTTAACCTCGTGTGGATTGAAGTTTGGTAACATCCACACCCTTGGATATTTTCCAGAAATGTCACTCTTTGTTCTTTCTGGATGTATCCCTTGTTTTGTAATAAGTTTCTCCCAATTTGCTTGATATTCCTGCCAAAAGGAAGAAACTTTAATCCATTACTATCAACCTTAGAATTGCCCATCATAGACCTAAGATTGATCTCATCTTCCTTTACCCAGGACGTCCTGGGTTGACATGATAACTCGGGATTTAACTCCGTAGTGTCATCTATTCCTTGGGCCAACATTTCTGTCAGCTTAGGACCTGTGCTAGAGGTACTTGAATCCTCTGCTACGGGTTGGGGAGCCCCGCACTCTAAATCTCTAAATGCTCCTTTTTCTTATTATCGGCCCAGAGGAGTGGCCCTTGAAATGCCAATCTCAAATGAGAATGAGATCGTACACAAGCTCGTATTTGATCGGTTACTTTATCCCGATCATTCTTTTGTAACCTTCCGGCCAAATCAGCATTGATGGACAGAGTGTCAAATTCTCGGAGAAGCATCTCAAGATGATCGCCAAGGTGTCTTGATACTGTGAGGATGGAATCAGCTTCAATTCCCTCCATCTCTTGTTAGAAAATCTACAAGAACATTTTCATGAGATTTTATAATGACAATATCATAATTATAATATTGGTATTCAACTTGCCATCTAAGTAATCTAGCCTTTTCTGGTTTAGATTCAATTTTGTTTTTCAGAAAAGCCTTGACACTTGAATTATCAATTTTTAAAGTAAACTTTTTAGCCAGTAAAAATAAAGGCCCTTTTTTGAAAGTCTTTCTGACTGCAAATAATTATTTCTCGTTTGTATGTCATTTATTTGCTTCACTGTCTGTAAAAAGACCGTTGCAGTATATGCATGGCACTTCGCCGTTGGTGTGGTTTTTGTAAGAACAGCTGCCCACCAAGAATCACTGGCATCTGTATATAGAACCAATTCATATTCATCTTGTGGAATCGCAAGTTTTGTAAGCTTTTTGCAGATTTTCTTAAGCTGTTTTATCCCTTCTTGATGTTCATCTTCCTATTTGAATATGTCATCTTTTTGGATCAATGGACTAAACACCTTCCTATAATGTGCCAGATTGTTTATTAACATTCCAGCAAAATTAACAACTCCGAGAAAACTTTGAAGTTGTTTCTTGTCTTTCAGCGTATCTGGAAATCCTTGTATCTTTTCCACAATATGGCTTTGTAGGATAATACCAGATTCATCGATTTCAATTCCAAGGAATTCAATTTGTCTTGTAGCAATCACTGCCTTCTTTTCTGAAAGCACTACTCCTTTGATATATCTGAGGTACATTGGCCAATCCCATAGGCATCACGTTCCAAATATAATGTCCTTGTGGTGTGGAAAAAGCTATAAACTTCTTACTTTCTTCTTCCATTTAATCTGGTAAAATATAGACTTGCAATCGAACTTAGAGAATATCTTGACACCTTTGATGCAGTTAACTAGATGTTATCTGCTTCGGATATAGTATGCTTCGAATTCCAAAATGTTATTAATCCCCTTGTAATTAATAACAAGTCTTGGCTTTCCTCTTTTGATTTCTCCATGGTTCCTGACTAAGAATCCTGGACTACTTTATGGAGAAACCCCTGGTGAAATTAACTTAAGGTCAAGATGTTCCTTAAGTATTTTCTGCATATCCTCACGATCTTCCTGATTCATAAGGATTGGTTTGAATCTCACGAACTCATATTCCTTTCCTGGTTTCACCTTTAAGGACGCTTTGAGCTCGTTCTTATCCCACCATGCCAAAGGATTTTCATTGTAATTTCTTTGGATCTTCTTCTTAACATTCTTGAGTGATATTTGTTCATCTATGGTAACATCACTCTGTGTATTCTCCCTTAGGCTCATCAACAGTTTTGCAATAGCCTTTGGAGGTACATGTTATTCTCCTTATATCCTGAATGAATACAAATTATTATCCCATCTCTTTGTATCTTTCTGCTTTGAACCATATTGCCGAAAGGATAATAATGCATCACCACATCTTCTTTTATCCGCCATTTTTGGATTTCTCAAGTTTGACTTCATCACCACGCTTTTTGCGAGAATTAATAGGTATTTTTCTCGTTGAATGCTTCTATGATCTTTGGAAAATAATCTTATGATCACAAAAGTTTGTGAAAATAAGCCTTCTTGTCTTATTTTCCTGTGTAAATCGCTTGAATGTTTGTAGGAAATTGTTTCCTAGCAAAAAATCTGCTCATGTAACATGAAAATAGATTGGTGGCATCTTCACTTTGTACCACTACCTGCTCCTCCGATCATAATTTCTGCTTGTTTAATTCCTCGATTAAGGATAAGAATCCTCTTAGATAAATCCCTTCCTGCAATAGCCTACAACAGTTGGGATGTCATCATCTTCGCAACATAGAGGAACCATTTTATTAATCACTCTTAGTCTCTTATAGTTGTTGTAAAGTGTTGCTTGGTGGCACCATTCAGACAGCTTGGCCTTCAGGAAAGACATTTGTCTGGCCAATGTATCTAAATAAACTGCACTCTTGTATTCTCTGATGAGCATTTCTCTCCAGGGACTTGGTATCTTCGCAAAGAATAATTGCAAAGCTTCTTTGTCTTCCACCTTGGATTTTCATCGGTACTTGGTGAACAACTTGATATATTCTTCAATATGACAAATATCATGTAACTCGAGGCAGTAGATGGCCTATTTGTATCTTTTTCTTTTCTCTTCTTCCAATCCCTCAATATAGCATGTGCCGATAAAATGTATTTTAAATAATTTAACCATAATATCGATTATTCCTTTCAATGACTCTCCAGTTGTAACGGTGCTTTTCATTTCTGATCCAGTCATATCTCATGCATTCTTAACAGATCCTTCAAGACTCGTCTCAAGGAGTAAGAGAAATCCGTCCTTCGTAAGATCAAGGGTATCTGATGCAATCCTCATAGCCGATGCACAATCATCAATAAGGACTTCTTGATTTTTGAAAATTGGGATATCTAGATTCAGCATCAATCCATACGGATATATCGGATCAAGCTGCAATTTTCCATAAGGCGTATTATAAAGATTTGGCCTCCTGGAACATTGGCGAGTTCCTGAAATAATCGGAACTCCTCTTGTGGTAAAATCTCCAGCATGCGGCATCGGTTCATCTCCATGATGTGAACCTGTACTTTCTGCAACGTTGGGATCAACCGGTAGTGGTGGAGATGGTCTTTGATGTTGGTCAAGAGTAACCAAGGCTGAGCTATCTCCTGCATTCATCTTTAAATCTACAATTCCTAAGGATTCGACAAGGTCATGTAGATCTTTAAGATTAATCTTCTGTATATCCATCAATTGTTTAGTTTATGACAGATTTTCCTTTGATGATAGCAATGAGCTTTTCATCGTCTGTCATTTTTCGTACAACTTCGGTTGGTTTCCCATTTTGGTGTAGATAGGGTACTATTCCGAAATCAATACACTTCTTTCCTCCGGATGAACTTGGTCTATTCTCTAGATTCTTGACTCGTTTCAGGATATCATGAAGGATTTCAAGAGTTTCATTCTGATATTTCACCATCATCTCCATCCGGTTTTGGATCGATGAACTTGTGTTGGTAGATGATTATGGTGGTTGCCATAACTCGCCTTTGTCTTACGGACTTCTCTAAGATCCTTTGAGAACTTAGATGTGTCGAAAGTATCTTGCTCCATTCTCGTACTCCATCGGGACTCATGATTTTCATGGGTTGCTTCTTGACAGTTCATCAGATCGACATATAATATTTGATTTACCCTAAGGAAACTCAGATAATATGCTACTTATTTATCGCATTGTCTCAAGGTTTTCCTATCGACTCTTGCGAGTTTTTTTTTCAACATATTGGTTATTCCAATATGTTATCTTATTCTGGTGTTCTTGTGCATACATCGTCAAAATTTGACGATATCTCCTGTGAGGTATATATCTTGGACAATTGTCCAGATCCATTTTCTTGGAGAAAATTCTCCTCACCAATTGTTAATTACATAAATGTAATAAATATAACTTAAAGTTCTTAATAAATCTAGGCTCTGATACCAATTTTAAGGATCGCAAAACTCAGTAGGAGTAAATATAAAAGATATAATAATTTTATAAATCAAGAGGTATTGTGGAACAACTTTGAAGTTCAGGGGGCAAACTGTAAACAAACTATCAAATTCAGAGGGGTATTTTTGGAAATTTTAGGTTAAGCGTAACAATTTACAAAGTTTAGGGGGTAAAGTATAACAATTCAAAGTTAAGTAGGCAATGTAGAAAAACACGTATAGTTTGGGGGGCAAATTAAATTTACCCCAGTAATTAATAATATAAAAAGTAACACTTTTCATAAAAATATTTATACTTTTAGACTAAAAACTAATACTTTCAAAGACAAATACTAATACTTTTAACAAGAGTCTATGATTATGCACGAGAACAACATAACTCTGGTTTCATAACAAGTAAATACTTCTGCACAGACAAATAATACTTTTTTAGGAAAAAGTAACACTTATAAGAAAAATATTGAAACTTTTAGCAACATGAAAAAAAATCAAAATATCAAAACCAGAAAAACACACACAGAAGAATCGCATCTAAAAACCACCAAATACAAAAACCAGAAAAAATTACAGACCAATCGCATCTAAAAATCACCAAATAAAAAAACCAGAAAAAAACATAGAAAATTTGCATAAAAAGCACAAAATTGCACATAAAATGAAACCAGAAAAAAATGGTACAAACTAAAACCCTAGTTTGAAAATTTCGAAAAAATAACATATGCTAAACACAAAAACATGAAAACATATAGAAATATGAAAAAAATCAAGAAACATAAACCCCAGTTTAAACAAATCCAGAAACAAAATTAAAAAATTATATAGAACAAAAAAAAATGTCGAAAACTTACCAGTATGAATCTGGAGAGAATGCGATTTCAAAGTAAAATTGAAAAAAAAAAAAAAGAGTTAAACAATGAAAGATGAAGTGCAATGAAGATTTAGGGAGAATAAACTGGAACCCAATTTTCATTCATAAGATGAAATCAAGTCTATCGTTAATTCACCTAGAATAAGGAGACCAAATTGCGCCAGATAACAATGATAAAAATGTTGAAAATCCCGGAAACCTTCAGGAGATTTTTTTTTCTTTTTAAGGAACATCCATAAGCAAGTAAAAAGTTCCCTTTTTATTTCTACGCCCTCTACCCAACTCATTATCTATTCTCGAAGAAGACTCCGGAGAGATCTCCATCACCAGGATTCCTATGGTTCAAATCAACATCTTAATCTCGAAGAAGACTCGGACGAAAATTTTGGTTCGAGCAAAAATCTAATTCTCTGTCTTCCCCTTTGACCAGATGGCCTTCAAACATATTGGTTTCCTTTGTTGGTTTGAGGGGGTGAATAGTCAATTAGGTCAAATAACATCTTAATATAGCTTATGGATAGAGTGTTATTCTGGATCCGACCCTCTGAGGTAAGATGTGCAATCCACTTTTGGAGGTAATAACCAATGTTGTAAAAAGCGCTAGGCACTCGCTAGGCAACAGACTAGGGCTTAGCGCCTAGGCGGAGTTAGGCGGGATTAGGCGGGCCTAATTGGAAAAAATATCGTAGGCGGACAAGGGGGGTCTAGTGTCTAGGCGGGGATTAATCGGGGCTAGGCGGGAAAATTTACAACAGAGGTAATAACAAACCGGGTCTGGCTTTATTACAGAGCTTCAAACGGCTGAGCCATACAAATTAATACATTGGACACAATATTCATTCTCGCCCCCGTTAAGGCCGACCAAATGCAGTCGTAGTTTAGTAGCTTATTAATGCTGCCACAAACTAAACACACAAGGCATTTTGCAATTGATGACAACTTATATATATAATCTTACGTTCTAAATATTCTATTGGTATATTTGCATTTAAATTATAATTAATTGTAAATTGGTCGATATAGATATGTTAAAGTGGTATTATTACTCGATTATAGGTTAGCTAATTTTGAATAGAAAAAAACATCAATGTTTACCACTATTTTACTTAGTAACGACAACAGTTTTGTGCGAGAAGATATCGGTTATAAAATAATGTTAAAGAACCCCCTTTAAAAACCAATGTCTTTTTACTTTTATCTTGTTGTGTTGACAAATTACTATCACAGAAATCATTTAACCATCATAAAATATGAACATAGCGACGACATATAAGTTCAATAGTGATGAAACTAACTAGTATCATAACAATGAACTTTTTCATCAACAAAAACAAATTTCGTCACTGTTAATTAACAAATTATGACAAAATATTTTGTCACAATAAAAAATGGCGACAAATGCATATTCACTATCACTAAATATGTATTATCGTGACAAAATAATGGCGTCACCACTTTTTTGAAGAAATGAATGACAAAATATGATATAGTTATGAAACAAAATATATTAAATCCTTTGTTAATTAACAAAATATGACAAACATTTGACAAAATATTTGTCACAGTATAAAATGACGACATATGCACATTCATAGCCACTAAATATGTGTTTTCGTGATGAAATAATCGTGTCACTATATTGTTGAAGAAATTAATGACCAAATATGATATTGTCATGATATAAAATATTTTTCGTCACTGTTAATTAACAAATTATGACAAATATTTGACAAAATATTTTCTACAATATAAAATAGCGACAAATGCACATTCACTATCACTAAATATATGTTTTCGTGATGAAAGAATGGCGTCACTACTTTTTAGAAGAAATAAATGACAAAATATGATATTGTCATGAAAGAAAATATTTTATGACATCAAATGGCTTCACGAATTATAATCTATTTGTCATTGAAAGATTTTCCTCCTAAATTTTGGTGCAAAATTCTGCCATCTAAAATTACTATGACGGATTTCAGTTAATCGTCATGGAATAAGAACAATAGTGACGACATATAAGATCAATAGTGACGAACATAAATGGTGTCATAAAAAAGTAATTTTCATTGACAAAAATAAAAATTGTCACTATTAATTAACAAATTATGACAAAAATTTAAGCGTGGCAAAGAAATTCGTCATAAAATGTGTGATTTCCTGTAGTGATACCTGTGGAAGAAAGACGGAGAAAAGAGAGAGAGAGAAGCGGGAAAAAAAGTGAAAGAAAAAAAAAAGAAAAAAAATAATAATTAAAAAAGTTAGGGCAGGTCGGGTTGCATAGATCGGGTCGGGCACGACCCGTCGGACGATATATGACCCGTAGGACGGTCTCATATGCGTGTTTGTCTTTTTCTAATTAGACCATCTCCGGCCGTTTGCACCATTTTAGTTTATATTATGTACTATTTTAGTGATAACACAAAAACTCCTGTCAGACCGTCTAACGGGTCTGACATGTTAGACGGATCTGACCCGTGGACCTGGTGGCATTCCCGTAATATTAGCGAAGGTGTTTTAGTAGTTTTTAGGGGACCACCGGTATTACCAGTCCTTCTGAAAAGTATTAGTCGTCCTTCTAAAAAGTATTAGCAGTTCTTCTGAAATGTATTAGTAGTTCCCTGAATAGTATTTTAGTATTTCTCATAAATATACTCCCGAAATGTATTAGCAGTCCCTCAAAAAAGTATTAGTAGTTCCTTGAAAAAGTATTAGTAGTTCCCTGGGGAGCATTTTAGTAGTTTCCCTGAATATAATTAAAATTTTTCTCCCGAAATGTATTAACAGTCATTCTGAAAAGTATTAGTTGTCCTTCTAAAAAGTATTAGCAGTTCTTCTGAAATGTATTAGTAGTTTCCTGAAGAGTATGTTAGTATTTCTCATGAATATACTCCTGAAATGTATTAGCAGTTCCTCAAAAAATTATTAGTAGTTCCTCGAAAAAGTATTAGTAGTTCCCTGGAGAGTATTTTAGTAGTTTTCCTAAATATAATTAAATTTTTCTCCCGAAATGTATTAGCTATAAAGTCTAATACATTTATTTGATACATCTAATACATTGGAATGCAATGTGTAATACTTTTCTACAAAATTATGCCATTTAATAATAAAACAGAGAATTACTAAGAAGCTGTAAAGTATAATACATTTTGCTAATACATCCAGTACATTAGAATGCAATGTGTAATACTTTTCTTCAAAGTTGTGCCTTTTAAATATAAAACAGAAACTTTGGCTGGAGATAGCCCCAGGCAACCTGCTTGACGAGGTGGTTTCGGATGCTGATATCGGGCCCGCACAAGGCTGATTTGGGCTTGGGAGAGTTGACCGCGACCGATGGCGAGAGGTCCTTCAGAGAACTGTAGCGGTGGGAGTAGGGCTTAATCGGTAGCAACTCAAAGGAGGATGATAAGGCGGTGGAAGGAGAGTGGTGGTTGACGATGGTAGCTTGGTCGGCAATACCATGATGGAGGTTGAGATGGAATTCCCGCAATGATTGATTTATTTTTTATAGTTGGTTAAATCATTTTAAGAAGAATAAGTAAAGATCATTTCTTCAATTTTCATTTTATTAAATGATTGCTTTTTTCAATTTGTTGGTTTTGTACATACAGTTAACATATAATTGAGAGATTGCTCAAAAAACTCCATCTACGAGAAGATGTGCATAAAGAAATCGTAAGATTGAGAGATTGGATTAGTTTGATGAAGGCCTTCATGGAAGACAATTATGACTGTGAAGGAAGCAACATGTTTTTTTTTTTTTGGCGAATCCGGGTCAGGGCTGAGCGATGGGTAGGATATTTAGACCCGTCTAACGGATCTAGATTCGTTAGACGGTCTGACAGAAGACTAGCTCTAGTGATAAATATGTACTTTTTCTCCAGTAGTTTGTAGTGAATTTTGTACTAAAAGGGAATATTTCATAATATTCTATTTCAATGCATATTTTCATATACGAAATATATTAATTTAAAACAAGAAAGAAAGAAAATTCTTAGTGCAACTACAACATTGCACTATTCTGGCGCAAAACTATTCACATTTTTAAAACGGTACAGGCTTTGGCACAATGCTTAAGCAAATTTTTGCTCTAAATTGAAGATAAAGTACTCTTTTGAATATGCTCTTGTAGTGCGTGTTGATGCAAACTCTTCACCTTCCATTCAATATGGAGCAATTACGCAAATTTAAAGGACTAAGTACTTGGTACATTTGTTTTGAAAATTTGCTATAAACTATTCTTAATTTTGGTCAAGGTTAGTAATCATATTTGACATAGGTAAGGTTGAAATGACTATTTTGCCCTCACTGACAAATGAAAAAACTAAAAGAGCTCATAATTCGCGTCTTTTTACTCGGGTCCCAACCCGATCCGAGGTCCCAATTCGGGCCACCCGCAACCCTACACCGTTAATTGGATTGTTTGATGGGATATGAAGATCCACGTATCCTGCCAAATAGAAGTGGCCCGTACATCCTTAGCAAGTCAACCCTATTATATACGTACAATGCAATTTCCCAGATATCTCATAAATGCAATTTTCAATTCTCTCTTCCAGTTCTTAACGACTTTACGAGCGTCAACTAACTAGAACATCATAAGAGGGTCTTAGCTAGGATCACTCCGGCTAGCCTAACGTTTATTGGTTCAAGTCTTACGAACAAAAATATATAGACTCGTGGCGAGGCGAAAGCACTCCAATCAATATTATTACAACCTGATAGAAAATTTGATAGATTATTTTATGCAACATATGCTGTAAATGAAATATTCAATAAATTAAAATCTATGAATGATAAATAAGTATTTAAAAAAGTAAAAACACTTATATCACTACATCCAATATATTGTTCAGTAATAATTCAAAGAAGAGATAAATACACTTACCCATCCGAACTATGCTGATTTTTACACTTTACCCTCCAAACTTTAATTCGTAACACTTTGCCCCCTGAACTATGAAAAACGTTACACTTTACCATATATAGACAATTTTGCCCCTAGGTTTTATTCTTTTTAAAACAATAGTTCAAGTTATCCCTTTAAACTCTATTTTGTGGCAATCTACTACATAATAATAAATTTATTGCAATAATCATTAAACATGAAAATTTTACTCCTTAATCAATTTGTTTTCGGATTTTTCGAGAAATAAGAACCCGATTTTTCTGTAACTTGTTTTGTTCGTGGCATTGTTACACCTACTTAGATCCAGTCTCTATTCAGAGGTTTTAAATGGATCATGTCGGGTTTCACCTATAAACTCAACAAGACATACTTATATCCAGATCTTATTTCAACTATATATCCGTATACAAATTGGGTCTTTAGATCGAAAATGAAAATAGTCCATTACGACCATATCGGCCCAACATGCTTCCGTAAAATTAATAAATCCCTTAAAATTCATACCTTCTTTGGCCAAACAAAGACGTAGGGTTAAATGGTTCGCAACACCACCCGATCGGAAAATTCGCCCCCGGATCGTTTGACGAAATGCTCCTCACTGTTCAACCTCACCTCGGGAAGATGATCGCAAGTTATCCGACTCCTTCAAAGAATCGCCAAAGCCATGACCTTGGTTCGTTTCCTACTCCGGCGTATAAGTAATTCTTAAACGGGATGAATTAATAGTACATTATGAACACATGTTGAAAATGAAAGCCTCTTTTTATTAAGAACTTATAGAAATATTTATTACATTAGTAATCTCCTTTTGGGAGGAGAATACTGGTTTAGCCTCTCATCGATGAGGCTTGCACTCGAAAACACATAAAAACTTAAAACTAAAACACTCAAAATATTACAAATTTTTTCTCGAGACTTTATTATAAGAAAACTAAGGAAAATGTTCGATGTCCTCGCTTCCTTCAAATCCTGCATTTTATAGAGGTAAGTCCGGACTTCAAAGGCGGACTTCAAATCTTGCTAATATATATGACGTCACTGCTTACGTCATATCCACATTATTACCTCGCCAATTTGGTTTTCTTTTTCTCGCGTGACTCGGCCCATGTGATGTTTGTCGGGGAATCTTTTAAAAATTTGGTTTACGTGGTCCCCGAGGATAACGCGTCTTGTGAGCTGGGCCCTTATCCTTTCCAGCTACATGATCTTGTCGGTCGGGTTTGGGTCGGAATCCTTTCCCAAACTCGGGTTCCTTTGTTCGGGGCATGCTTGTGATCCGGTCGATCCAACGGCCCACATGCGCCATATTACAGAGAATTTCCGGTAAGTCTCTTTGCTTGTCGGAATCTTGTTTTCCAGAGAATTCTCTTTTGGTCTCGAAGAGTTCCTCCGCAAATCTGTGGTTGATCCAGTCATCGAATTCAAAAGGAAAGATCCATTTTAAATGCGGAAGAACTTGAACGGATATTTGACTTTGTCCATTTTGTTAGACAAACCCAAAGACCCCATGCTCGCCGGTAGAAGCTTCGTCTTGAGAAAATGCTCCTACTAACACTGGTCCTTCTTGGGGTGAAGCCTCTTTAATGTATTTTAAAGCATTTCCATCCGGTCTTCTTAGCTTGATGAAATGAAAAGCTTCATTAAAGCCTTTCTTTTCTTGGTTCAGAGCGCATTGACCGATAAAATACAGTTCAAAATATCTCCTCGGCCAAGTGTGGATTATTGGCCCAAGTCTCAGAATCGCTTCCCCAATCCATTTCGGTAATTTTGAAATTTCTGGGAATCCTGGTGACACGGTATAGATTGAAGCTAAAGCTCCAAAAGTATACCATTCTGTACTTCATTTGGATGACTTCCTGGTTTCATCCAAACTCGGGATACTTTCCGAGATATCAACCATTGTTTTCTCGGGTTAATACCTTGTCTTGTAACTAGTTTCTCCCATTGCCGATATACCTGCATAGGAGAAATCTTATTCTCGTCGATTTGAACCTTAGATTTGCCTGCGTGTGGCCTAAGATTCAACTCTCCTCTTTTACCCCGAGGAGCAGTCTTTGGGTTGACTTGAAGACTCGGGTTGTGACAGGAGCTTCAACATTAAATTCTGATTTGTACACCTCGGGGATGCATCACCGCAACACTTGTGATTATGGTACTTGAATCCATAACCTCCGGGTTAGAGCCCGTACTCTCTCGCCCCTTTTTGCACCGTAGGAGATGCGGCTGGAAAGAGAGCTCTTTGCGGCCGCTAAGAACAATTGTCCTTGAGCAACCGGCATGCTCGTATTTGAATAGAAACAGTTTACGGTCACGACTGTTGAAGTCGTCCGGCCCAAAGAACACGCATTGAGACATAACGCCCCAAAATCTCGTTCTAGACTCTCCAGGTTTTCCCGAGATGTCTTACTCGTTTAAGGACCTCAAAAGAACGCGTCCTTCCATCTCGTGTCAAGAAATCGCAAGAATATTTTCATGAGATTTTATAATGACAATATCATAATCATAATATTGACATTCACTTGCCATCTAAAGTAATCGAGCTTTTCGGTTTTGATTCAATTTTGTTTTTCGGAAAAGCCTTGACACTTGAATTATCAATTTTTAAAGTAAACTTTTAGCTTGATAAAAATAGAGGCCATTTTTTAAAAGCCTTACGATTGCAAAGAATTCTTTCTCATTAATATGCCACCAGAGTTGCTTCACTAGGGGTGAATAAAACCGCAAAGATATCTGCATGGCACTTCCTCGTTTGGTGTGACTTTCGTTAGAAGCTACGCCGCCCACCAATCATCACGGCATCCGTAAAGAACGATTCATCCTCGTCTTGGGGAATCGCAAGTTTTGGAAGCTTTTTACAAACTTCTTTAAGTTGCTTAATTCCTTCTTGATGTTCATCTTCCCATTTGAATCTTTGCATCTTTTTTTAAGTAATGGGCTAAACACCTTCCTTCGTAGTATGCTAGATTGTTAATAAACATTCAAAGAAAATTAACAACCGAGAAAACTCGAAGGTCGCTTTTTGTCTTTTAGTGTATCCGGAAATCCTCAGTATCTTTTCCACAATATGATTTCGTAGAATAATTCCAGATTCATCGATTTCAATTCCGAGGAATTCAATGTCTTGTTGCGATTACGCCTTCTTTTCCGAAAGCACTAATCCTTCTTTGTGACAAACATCTGAAAATATTTCCAAATGTTTGAGATGCTCCTTCATGTTCTTTGATGCGATTAGAATGTCGTCGATATACACGAACATGAAAGCGAAATAATCTTTGAAAAGATTATCCATTTTTCTTTGATATATCCGGGGTGCGTTAGCCAATCCCATAGGCATCATGTTCCAAATATAGTGTCCTGTGGTGTAGAGAAAGTCTGTAAACTTCTTACTTTCTTCCTCCATCTTAATCGGTAGAATCCGGACTTGCAATCGAATTTTGAGAATATCTTGGCACCTTTGATGCGATTAACGGATGTTCTCTACTCGGGATATAGTATCCGTCGAACTCCAAAATGTTATTAATCCCTTTGTAGTTAATAACAAGTCTTGGCTTTCCTCTTTTGATTTCTCCATGGTTTCGACTAGGAATCACGGCTGGCCGTATGGAGAAACTCCTGGTGAAATTAACTTAAGGTCAAGATGTTCCTTAAGTATCTTCTCGCATATCCTTACGATCCTCCTGGTTCATAAGGATTGGTTTGAATCTTACGAACTCGTACTCCTTTCCGAGTTTAACCTTTAAGGATGCTTTGAGCTCATTCTTATCCCACCATGCCAAAGGATCTTCATTGTAATTCCTTTGGATCTTCTTCTTGATATCCTCGAGTGATATTTGTTCCTCTATGGTTACATCACTCTGTGGATTCTCCATTAGACTCATCCATAATTCTGCGCAATGGCTTTCGGAGTGACTCGTTCTTCTCCTTGTACTCAGACGAATGGATACAAGTTATTATCCCATATCTTGATCATACGGATGGAACCAAATTGTCTATAGGATAATAAAGCTTCACCAAATTTTCTTCGATCCGCCATTTTGGATTCGAAGTTTGGCTTCATCACCACGCTTGCTGCGAAAATTAATGGGCATTTTTTCAGTAAAATGCTTCCCGCGATCTACGAACAATAATCTTATGATCACATAAGGTTGTGAAAATAAGTCTTCTCGTCTCGTTCTCTTGTGTGAACCGCTTGAATGTTTGTAGGAAATTGTTTCCTAGCAAAATATCCGCACTGTATCATGGAAATAGATTGGTGGCGTCTTTACTTTGTACCATGGGGTAAGTCTTGCCCGCTCCTCCGATCATGATTTTCGCTTGTTTAATTCCCCTGTTAAGGATAAGAATCCTTTTAGAGAAATCTCTTTCTGATAGGTGGTAAATCTTCTCCAATTTCTTTAGGAAAAACATCCAGGTTTTGCGGTACATATTCCGACACTGAATCAATATAGGCGGCGAAATACTCACCTTGTATTGAGCATATAACATTCCAATAGAAATGTATATGGAGAATGGACTAGTGGTCATCGATTTTGTATCTTTTATTAGCCATGTGAACTCCATTCCGTCTTGTAATCTTTCCCAAGGTTTATGTTCTCAAGAAATTCAATTCCCAGTATTAATTGTTCGGGATCTTTCCCGCAACTCTGTGATAGTAAGCTCAATTTCTCCTATCTTGAGGCTTCCTTGATACCTTCCCACGATTGGTTGTTGGAGATAATATAGAACATCACAAGGAAAAATGTTATCCTTTTGAGTGATGTCGAATATTACTTCAACTTCTCGCCATCTTTCGGACATTTCGGCTCTCCTATTTGTTTTAAAAACATCGGGGATGCGCGAATCGCATTTTGGTCTCCTTTCTTCCCAACGGCCTATTGCTTACTCACCATTCATTCGTCTTTGCTTTGGAAAGACATCCTTCTGTGCTCAACTCGAGACTCGGCTTTTGTTGAAAAGCTGGTTGATCTTGAATTATCATATCAATCTCCTTAATAGTTGGAGATTCAATGATTTCGGTAACACTACCCTGGCAAAGTCCTCAAAGATTCTTGGGACTTCAATAAATTCCTTTCTCAAGAATACTTGAATGATGGGTATTCGAGAGAGCATAGGAAATCTTGTATGTGATCGAGTAAGGCTGTTTCCTTCTTTCATCAAATCGACTCTTTTGAAATCTTGATGGAGGGTTAGGACTCTCATTTGAAGTCTCGATCTCCCAAATTGTATGCAATTCTAGGATAGACATTAAATGCTAATTTCCTGCATACAAATTTTCAGAATCGCTCCAAGGCATGAATCCTTGAGATGTGAGATTCGCTTGTCAAAAATAGCAAGTTGAGTGGCGAATCTATTCCTTCTTTGAATGTTGCCTTAATAATGACTCTTATAGCTCCAATGTGAATCCATGAGAGTGTATTTGCAACTTCTCTTTTAACTCGCTTTTGATCTCTGTATTTCTCTAATAGGGACCAGCGCATCTCGATCAAGAGTTCTGGTAAACTCCATCGGAATGGCTAATTCTCCGGTTGTTACCCGTGAATAATTTGGTGTTTTCTGTTACGAAACCCAATCTTATCCAATGCTTTTTCCATAGCTCCGATTGTAAATCCATCATAGACTTGAAGCTTTGGATCTTCCTTCATGATTCTCATAAGAGTTTTATGAGAAACGTCGTGTGAGAGAGGAATCGACATATCCTCCCCGATCTCTTTGAAGAATTTCTTCTTCACTCGATTCTCGAGCCGAGTCACTTCCATCATCGAATAGATCTCTTCTTCATAGATGCTTTCATCCGAGGGAATATCCTCAAATTGATACACCAGTATTAAATCTTGATAATAGATGACTTCTTCAATTTCGGTGTGGCTTCAATCGACTCCTCGTTTTTGATTTGTCTGGGCAATCCGTTTGAGATATGCCCTTTTGCTCGCATGTCCAGCAATTACAGTCTTTGAAACTTTCATTAGCTCAGTGTGAGCACGCCGAAAGTTCTTCTCCTCGGATTCTCTTTGGTACTTGCTTGATTAGAACCTCGATGATGATGCTCTACTCCTCGCCAGGTCTTTGGTCTTTGTCCGATTTATAGCCGGGCTTTTTGTTTTGACAGAACCTTCTAGGTCTCCATGAAGACCTATTTCTTTTATTCTTTGCTTCCTCGGCGGTATGGATGGCTTCTCTCCTTCTTCTTCTTGTGCCGCTTGGTTGACCTCCCACAATCTTGTTGGGATATCATTATCCACGCAACATAGAGGAACCGCTTTGTTAATTCCTCTTAATCTCTTGTAATTCTGTGCGGCAGAGCGCTTGATAGCACCATTCGGATAACTCGCCTTTAGGAAAGACATTTTTTCGCCACCGTTTCTCTTGACTCCTCCCTTGTATTCCCCGATAAGCATCTCTCTCCGGGGACTCGGAATCTTGGCAAAGAATAATAGTCGTGCGACTTCTTTTCCTCAATCTTGGATTTCCACGGTATTCGGTGAACATCTTGATATATTCATCAATATGACAAATATCCAAGAACTTCAAGGCTATAGAGGGCTTGTTTATATTTCTTTTTTTTTTCATCCTCTATTCCTCGAAGTAACCGTGCCGATGAATTGTATTTTGAATAGTTTTGCCATACCATCGACAATTCCTTTAAGTGATTCCCCGATGTGACCGAACTTTTCGTACTCGATCGGTCATATCCTGCAATCTTCACCGATCCTTCAAGACTCATTTCAAGGAGTAAAATGAATGAATCCTTTGTAAGATCGAGGGTTCTGCTGAAATTCTCATAGTCAAGCCCATTCATCAATGAGAACTTCTCTGTTTTTAAAATCTGGGATGTCCGATTTAACATCAACCCATACGGATGTATTGGGTCGAGGTGCGATCTTCCATAAGGCGTCGATAAACATTCGGCCTTCCGATAGGTTGTCCGGTTCCCTTGCAAGAGGTTTCGACCTCCTCGTCCCCGAAAGTGGATCACTCCCGGTCGTGAAATCCCAAAGCATATGGCATCCTCTCGCCCCGAGCTCCATGATGTGAACCGCACTTTCTTCGACGTTCGGATTGATGGTGGCGGTGGTGGAGGAATTGGTCTACCTTGTGGATCATAGGTAACCAAAGCTCGATTCTCACCTGCGTTCATCTTTAAATCTACAATACCTAATCCCGAAGGATTCGCCAGTCATGTAGATCTTTGAGATTCATCTTTTCAATATCCATATTTTTAATTTTTGATGGATTTTCCTTTGATTAGAGCAATGAGCTTTTCCTCATCTCGTCATCTTTCGTATAACCGGTTGGTTTCCCTTTATGGTGTAAATAGGTACCGTCCCAAAATCAATACGTTTCCTTCCTCAGGATGAACTCGATGCCGTCCTCCAGGTTCTCGATTTCGTTTCAATATCATGAAGGAGTTCAAGAGTTTCCTTACGATATTTCACCATCGTCTCCATCCAGTTCGGATATGATGAACTTGTCTTTGGTAGATGAATATGGCGGTTGCCATAAGTGCGCACTGCCGTCTTTCGATTTCTCTAAGATCTTCGGAGATCTTAGATTTATCTGAAGTATCTCGTTCCACTCTGGTACTCCATCGGGAATCATTGTTCGATGGGAATTTTCATGAACCGTTTCTTGAAGGTTCATCAAGTGAATATATAAGTGTCCGGTTAAGCATCGAATCGCTTATAATATTCTCGCTCGCATTTTGCACGCTTAAGGTTTCCCGTCGGCTCCCGCACGCCTCCTTTTCTTCATGTTGGTATTCCCGATATGAAACACGGTCAAGGTGTTCTTGTGCATACATCAATATTTGTGATATGTCTGTAAGGGTACATCTCGGACATCGGTCAGGATCCATAATCTCGGAGTAAATTCTCCTCACCAATTGTTAATTACATAAATATAATAAATTTAACTAAAAGTTCTTAATAAACCCAGCTCGATATCATTTTCGAGGATCGCAAGACCATGAGGAGTAAATGAAAATTATACAATAAAATTTATGGCATAGGTGGTAAAGTGCAACAACTTTGAAGTTTAGAGGGTAAACGTAAAACAACTTTCATATAGTCTAGGGGTAGATCTGTAATTTAAGGCAAAGTGAAAATTTTCGCATAGTTGGGAGGGTTAAGTGTAACGATTTAAAGTTCGTATGGTTAAGTGTAAAAATTCGAATAGTTTGGGGGGTTGAATGTTTTTATCCCTTCAAAGAAATATGCTGAAAATAAAAAATACAAGAGGACTTAAAGCCATCGTTGATTATCCAACAAGAAATAAAAATACATCTCCCTCCAAAAAAGAAATAAAAATAAAATAAAAAAGTAAAATACATCGACTGAAAGAAAGTAAGATACAATAAGAGGCAAAACACGCAAAGAAGCTATAATAATCTGGTACTAGAGAATCCGCCACTTTCACTTCTACTATTTCCACTAATAAGTAATATCTCTACTTAATAACTTAGACCATCTCCAACCCATCGCACCAAATTTAGTGTAAAAACTACACCAAATTTGGTGTTTTTGTGTATTTTTTTGAAAACCATCTCCAACCCATTACACCAAATGAATATTTTATTCTTTATTTTTCATTTTCTAGTAACCAAATTTATTTATTTATACAACTATTTCATTTAATTATAGTTTATTATTGTTAATGTAATTAACTAAAAATTTATATTTAATTAATATTACATTAATTAATTATATTAAAAAAATAAATATTAAAATTAATGTTAGTATCTCTTTTAATTTAATTATAATTATTTGTTATTTATAAGTATTTATATCAAATGTTAATTAATTATTAAAACCAAGTTATATAAATTAATTATATTTAAAATGAGGATACAATTGGAATTTAAATTTGAAGTAGAAGAGAATTGGAGGGCAAATAGGAGATATTGCATTACACCAAATTTGGTGTAAATGAATAGTGTTACACCAAATTTGGTGTAATATCTTATTCACTACACCAAATTTGGTGTAAGGTTTAGAAGTTGGGTTGGAGGGAGTTTTTGCGTATTTGGTGTGATAGTGTAGGATTTGAAGTTGGGTTGGAGATGGCCTTATTCAGTATTGGCACTTTCCAAAACAAGTCTTCTTCACTCTGCTTTTCATCTATTTTTCTATTTTATTTCATTTTCTGCCCGATTCTCTTTTGGAAGATTAGAAATCACACGAGCTTTCCAATTTCTTTGCCATCTCATTTTCTCGTAGTCGTGAATATTGCTTGTGTTTCAATTCACGGAATTCCAGACACTACAAAGTTAGTTTTAGCTCGGAATCTCACTCTGGATCTGGGTTTTGTCTTTTTATTTTTCTGTGTTTTTCAGAATCAAAGCGGAGTTTATGTCTATGGTTTGTAGTTTATTGTGGAGAAACAGAGTACTAATGAGCTCGACCAAATGAAAACCGACACTGATTCATAGAGATAGAGTGAATGCTTAGTAAAATTTTCAAATTAATTAAAATTGCTCAAATCTTTGAGCCTCGAAATGATTTCCAAGTGACGGGAAGCGGAGCAGAGTAGATGATGATGCGAAGGTCAAATTCGCAGAAATTTCATCACCGATGGAAGAGAAAGCTATTTGCGATGCTTTTGCTGGGGTTTTCTTTCGTGACTTTTGTGTTAATGGAATCGCAATACAGAAGAATCAAAATGGTGAATCTGATATCACCGCCGTTGATTCGCAAGCCGAAAATTGCTTTCCTTTTTATTGCAAGGAATCGGATTCCACTTGACCTGGTTTGGGATGTGTTTTTTCGGGTATTCTTATCGCTTTTCTATGAGTTTTGTTAAATTACTTTATTTGTAACTATTTTTAACTCATTAATTGCTTGCCTGCTGTTCTGTTTTTGGCAAGCATGATAATTGGCGTTCTGTTGGGTGCATTGTTGTTTTGGCTAATAATAGCATTGGTTGCTCTTTGATGTAAAACCAGTTTTATGGAAATATGATCTAAATTGACATTGATTGTAGTTGTTGGCCTGTGTAACATTCCCGTTGTAGTGGGGCCACAGTCGAAATGTGGCGTTTGGTGCTTGACCTGAAAGATTTGAGTTGCACCAGAGGCGGACACTAATCCTTTAGTTTTTCAAGCAGTAAACAGTTAGTTTATCTGCAGTGTTTGGTGATCCTTATTATTTTAAGCAGATTCCTGGTCACTCTTATGTAACGACTAAAGTATTCGGTCCTAGTGTCATCATTATCAAATTGTACTCTAAAATGAGCATTTTGTAATCTCTGTTGATAATTGTTTCATGCCAACAAAATGATTCTGTTGTTTTATAGGGTGATGCAGAGGATAGATTTTCAGTTTACGTCCATCCAAGACCAGGGTTCTTGTTGAACGCAGCAACGACAAGATCGACATACTTTTTAAATCGTCAAATTAATGACAGCATACAGGTTAATTTCCGATTAGAGATCTTACTTTCACATGATTATTGTTATTGTTATTGTTTCTAATGAAAATGAAGCAATCTATAAGCTTTGTATACCTTTTTTTTTTTTTTGGGGAAAATTTTAAAGTAGTCACTATGGATAAGTAGAACTTTTCTACCCACCCTTTTAAGAACACTATTTTCTACCCATAATTACCAAAACACCCTTCACTTTTGATTTTTGAAATCTGACACTTTAAAAGTTCATAATGTGTCATTAACTCATATCATGACATTAACTTATTATATCATAACATGACATTAACTCATAACTCGACATTAATTTATTTTATAATAATGTGGCATTAACTTTAACGTGACATCAACTTATAACTTTCATATCGTGGCATTCAATGCCACATACATATTGTAATGTGGCACATCCATTCATATCGTGGCTCACTAAGCCATAACGTGGCAATACAATGCCAGATTATATATTGATAACGTGGCATTGTATGCCACACTATACATTCATATTGTGACATACAATGTCACGTTATACATTCAAATCGTGGCTCACTAATTCATAACATGGCAACATGAAAATTTGCACGATTTCTCACTACATATCGTGGCATACAACTACACTTCAAAAATTCCAGCTTATTCACAAATTCGAACTTCTTCGTGGCATAAGAAACCATATCGTGACATACACAAATTAAGTTAAACAAGCTACATGAAATTAAAAAGAGATACATTACGTTCATTTGTTCTTTGGTGCGATACAGGAGAGAAGAGAACCAATAGAAAAAGAAAAATAGAAAATGGAGAAGAGAGAGAAAAAGAAAGAAACCTTGGAACTCTTTATGGGAAGAGAGAAAAATAGCCACTAACTTTAGGCTGCAAGGGTATTTGAGTAAAAGAACCACAAAAATGGGTAGAAAAGATGGTTTTTATCCCAAATGTTAGAAAAACTTTTGTCCTATCCATATTAGTTAGTTTCCCCAATTTCCTCTATTTTTTTCTTTGATTACAACCTATATATTGGTTAACTTTCAAATTTGAACCTAGATGTCAGTTTATTCTTTGTGCTGCAATAGATATTTAGCAAGCAACGCTTAATTTCCAGGTAGATTGGGGAGAAGCTAGCATGATCCAGGCTGAACGTATTTTGCTTCAAAATGCATTAACTGATCGTTTTAATGAACGCTTCATTTTCCTCTCAGAAAGGTGAAAATTTAATCTATATAGTTCTAATATTTCTTTTACATTTCTGGAATTTTGAAATAAACTTTATGTATGAATGTAACAAAAGTCTGAAGTTTTCATTGTTAGCCTCATGCATTCTCCAATTATCAGCAAACTGTTTAATTGATATTCTTTATTGTTTTTATCGTGTTACAGCTGCATGCCGTTATATAATTTCAACTACACATACGACTATATAATGTCTGCCTCTACTAGCTTTGTGGACAGGTTAGTGAGCATAACTCATTGTTTCCCATGGCTTAATGTTTCACATCTGAAGTATCTGATACTGTGATTATCAAGCTTTGGGATCTTTTTCTAAAGAAATAATTTTCCTATCTTTCTGCTTCACTGTTTCTTGCTAAAACTTTCTCCCTTTATAATTTTTTCTTCAAAAACATATGTTGAGATTACTAGCAATGTAAGATAAGTTTGTGTCACCTAGTCTGTTTATGAGAATTTAATGTTCTTGCAATAATGGATGCAGCTTTACCGACAAAAATGAAGACCGATACAATCCAAGAATGCATCCAGTGATTCCTGTTGAAAACTGGAGGAAAGGATCTCAGGTAACATCCATTTTTGTTTCCTTTCATGCTTCCCCAGAGTGAAACTAATTTAGGAATAGCCTCATAGAAAGTAAAATGGGTGGTGAAAAAGAGAAAAGGAATACCACATTGTATCCAGTTTTAGCCTGCTATATTTGCTTTTGGTTCTTGCAGTGGGTTGTTCTGACCAGAAAACATGCCAAGATTGTAGTTCAAGACAACACAGTATACCCTATGTTTGAGCAGCATTGCAAGGCAAGTTATCTTATCATTCTGTCATGCAGTCATCTTGTGATCAAGAGGTTAATTTTGTTTCAATGAGCTATCGCCTAGTCTTACCACTGGTTATATTCTTGTTTCCACTTACACTACCCCATAATTTCTGAAGTTTACTGGTGAAATAAAATACAAATATAATTTCTGTTATAAGCCTTAAAATTTAACTCTAATTTAGACCGACTTTTTCATCATCTGGAGATATAGCATTAAGACATTTGATGCACATAGTTTGGATCTAGAGACAAATTTATTAAAACCTGAATTCTCATGACTCAGAATAACAATGTAATTTCATGTTTTACAATATTGCTGACCTGTTTTTCCCCCACTTCAAGCAGCGGAAGTCTTTACCCGAATTTTGGCGGGACCATCCCCTCGTAAGTGTATTCTCTGTTGTCTATTTCCTTTATCTCACGTCTCTTTAAGCACATCTGATATTTTCACCTATAAAAATTGCTGAAATCGCATGGTAATATCCTTGTGTAATCTTCATAAAAATTGCAAATAATGATTGATATACGGGAAAAAAATAAAAGTTTTCACTTGTTTTTGTTAATTCTGCCATCTGCAGCCTGCTGATGGGTCTAAGGAGCATAACTGTATACCAGATGAGCACTATGTCCAAACCTTGCTTGCTGTAAGTTGACCCTTTTTCATGAACACGAGCTAACCATTCGGCCAAGACTAATGTGGTCAGTTTGCCCTGATTATCCATGCTTATTATTTTTCTAAATGATCAGCAAAAAGGTCTTGAAGGAGAAATTACAAGGAGGTCACTGACTCATAGTTCCTGGGACCTTTCATCTTCCAGAAACCATGAAAGGCGAGGATGGCATCCTGTGACATACAAGTTGGCTGATGCGACCCCTCAACTCATCCAATCCATTAAGGTATGTTTGGAGCTGCCATGAATTTCCTTTTCCATGCTTTCCAATTTAAGACATCGTATGTTAAATATTGAGACCACCCTGAAGCCTACATGTCCATGTGGAAAATTATGTGCCATTTTGTGCAAAGGTGGAACTAGAGAGGCATGCATATAAGACATGTTTAAAAACGAGTTGATTGTTTAAAAACTTAACCATGTTTGGGATTTATCTTTTTTTCATAAAAAAATTCATTGTTAATTTTTATATATGTGAATTTAATACTTCATACAACTTATTACTAACTTATTTTGGAAATGTAAGATATTTTGATTTGGCCCCACCCAGTTTATAAATTCTTAGTTCCACTTTTCTACTAATTTGTGGGCCTTGTGGCATGTATTGTTGAAAAATCTTAAAAGTCATTTGAAGGCCGGAAGAAGTGAGTCCCTGGATAAACCATTGCATGGTGAAGAAAATTAATGTTTACAAAATTGATTTTTCAGGCTTATATTTCTTTTTCATGTATTCAGGACATAGATAACATCTATTACGAGACTGAGTACAGACGAGAATGGTGCACTAGCAAGGGAAACCGTCCGGTTGCTTCCTATTCGCAAGAAAATTCACACGGCCTGCTGCTCGTCTTCTTAATTTGGTGAGTGCTTTATCTTCTTAACATTATGAGTTTTTAAAGGTTTCACACTATATGGGTAATAGGAATTAGGAACTCGAAAAATGATTGAAATAGTACAACAAAAAACTTCCATTTTGTATGTAAAATGTGATGCTCTCTCTGCTGCAGTCTGCTCTTGGAGTTTTCAGTGAAGCAACAAATGGAGCCTGATATAGAGAGGAATAGAGGATCACTTGGCAGAGAATTTGTAGACACATCATGAATGAAGGAGAAGTTGTACAATTGGGAGTTTGGAAGTGTGCACATCATTATGTACAATTAGAGGAAGAAAATGGAAAATCAGAATTATGTACATCATATTATTGTTGTTGTAAAATACTTATATTTATTTATTTTTAAGAATAATAGTAGTTAGGGCTTGTATGGTTTTGTTTCAATGGAGTTTTTCCCACTATTATTTCAGAAACTTATATCACGTTTGTTTTACTCATTTTTCCTTGGAACTGTCTCATTTTCGTAATTTCCAAAAAAAATTTTCAACCTTATATTCTCAATTCACACACATATATATTCAATTGGGACCCACTACTACCACTTATTATTAATTTTCAACAATATATTACATTTGTGGGATCCATTACTACCACTTACATACACATCAACTTATATACTAAAAGAAAAAACTGCAAAGATATATGTCATCACCTCACTATTTCGAGGCATGTGACCATTCCCCATTTTTCCAGTTACACGTGGCGATTTCACATTCATCCTTGGTTAATCAGTTTTTCCATATTTTTTTCCATATGTAATCTAAAAGGTAAAAAATAATATAAAAGGTAAAAGAATAATCCAAACAATCTATCTATATAATCTAAATACATAAACTACTCTAAAAAATGGAATATATATTTATTGGATATGTTTGGTTAATAAAATTAGCAAAACTAGATAAGTAATTTTTTAAAAGCAAAAAAATTAAATATCAGTCATTGCAATATACATATAACTAGAATAACATCCGTGTGTAACACGGGATTTGCCAAAGATAAAATTTATTGTCACAAATTTAAATGATAGTGTAGATAGAATCTTAATTTTTGGATTATTTTTTATCTCTTAAATTTGTTATCTTTTAAAATCAAAAATATATATTCTGAACTAACATAATATTTCTCAATAAAAATATATTCGCATAGATTTGATCTTTTCCAAACTAATTGTGAGCACATCCTTCATTTTTGGGTTTATATTTTATCTTTTAGAATTTTGATTAAATTTGTTATCTTTTCAATTTGTTAAATTTTGATTTTGTACATAGAATTGCCACATAGATAAATATCAAGCCGAATGGAACTAGGAGGATGAGAAGTTGACAAATGTCTAAGATTAATGAGGCGATGACATGTGTCAAACTTGTTTTTTCTTTTAGTATATAGGGTTGATTTTTGAAAAATTAATGTGAATTTGAAGTTTCTACGAATAAGTTATGCCGGAATTTGAAGTGAACGATTTGTATAATACTCTTCGAAATTCTGAATTTTTTGTTAATATTTCTAATTAGTATTTTGGATCTCGTATAACTATCAAAAATAAATTTGCAACACCAAAATTTTGTCTTTTGACAAATTTCATGTAATACTCAGTGTTGTTCTAATAAATTACTATTCCTAATTTAATTTTTCAAAATGGACCAGCACTATCAATTTTATTCAATTATATATTATTAGTTTACCGTACGAAACTAAACATAATCTCATTTTTCACATAATAAATTCTTTCATTACATTTCTATAAACATGCATGTTTTAAGTTTTGCACAAATCTCGATAAAAAGTTGAAATTATCTCAATGAGATGGAAAATGAGATTATCCACTGCAATGAAAACCATACAGGCCATTAGTAGGGGTGAGCAAACGATAGCTATCGTGCAAAACCGAATCGAACCATAATTTTTGATCTTGTACATACTTGAAACCGAATCACCATTCCTAGAAAAATCGAACTGGACCAAACTGAACTATTTCAGTTCGATGCAGTTCGGTTTTTCAATTTGGGCTTTATTTTGGGCCTTTATTTTGTTTGCTAAAAATACATATATATTTGGCATTTAATTGACAATTTAACAAGTAATACACTACAAGAAAATAGAAAAATTTCGGGACAGATAGAAATCCCTAATTAACGACGGAATACGTTCCATAGCTAAAGTCTGTTACAAATCCGTCGCAAATCCGTTGCTAACTTTTGGGCCAACTAATTTTCCAAACGGATTAGTAACAGAAATATATCCATCACAAAATCCGTCGTTAATTCCTCGCTATTTTCCAAAAAAGAAAAATTAAGTTTTTTTTTGTCGGGAATTCGTTTTTAATCCGTAGCTATTTAGCTACGGATCATATACGTCGCTATTTTGGAATTTTCTTATAGCGGAAAAAAAAATTAAAAAGGGAAATAATAAAATAAAAATAATTATAAAAAATAGAATTTCATATTTTCGGTTTGATTCGACACAAACCAACATTTTCTAGACCAAAACTGAATCGAACCGAAAAATAATTTGTTTTATTAAATTTAAAACCGAACCGAAACTGTTTAACCAAAAAAAATCGAACAAAACCACATCGAATTCATTGGTTCAATTCAGTTTTTCGGTTCCGGTTTGGTTCTGCTCACCCCTAGCCGTTAGGTTCCCAACTCCATCTAGGTGACTTCAATGAACAAGGTTAAGGTGCTAATCGGCAAGCTATTTTTGAATTGTTATATTGATATTTTATTGATTTGTTTTTGATAGGAATGTTCGGGTGGAATTTGTCTTCCAACAATTTTCATTTTTGTTTTGCTAGATTTGTTTTTCGCAAAAACTTATGTGAAAGTGAAAATCTGTGCCGTAAGACGGTGATACTTTTAGTGTAAAAAGTGATACTTTTAGTTTGAAATGTGATACTTATCTAAATACACTTAAATTAGTGTATTTAGATAAAATATTATTTTTTTATACTAAAAGTATCACTTTTCACACTAAAATATCACCGTCTCACGGCCTCATAGTCTCACAACGTTTCACAGGTGACTTGCTATTTTTTTAACCATCATGCAATTGATTATGCAAACTTTCAAAAAATACACTATTTAATGACTTTCACTTTTCAATCACCAATCACATCAACTCATTTTTCAAAAATAAAAATAAATCATAGGTCAATAATTTGATAATTTCTTCTCCGTTGTCGGCAAGAGTCGTGTGTAAGTTCATCTAGGGGTGCACACAGTTCGGTTAATCGTCCGAATCAAACCGAAACCAAAAATTCGGTTCGAGTTGAAACCGAACCAAAAATTTCTATTTGGTTATCGATTTTAGTTTTTTTGAAATTCGGTTATTCGGTTCGATTTTAGTTAGGTGGTCCGGTTAATCTCACTTTGTCTCATGTCTTTTTACTCTCTCTTTCAATCTCCATTTTCTTCAACAGCCACCACAACCTCATCATCTACCCGCCACCTGCTCGCTTTCATTCCCCATTAAACTTAAGCTCCTTACTCATCGATTAGTACAGATAATTGAACCATAATTCTCAAAAACCCAATATTCTATAATTGAGGATGTATCTGTTGGAAAAGTTGAATGGAAATTGTGCTTTTGGCATAATTTTTTGAACCTATTTCTTCAATAATGAAGAATATATTTAACTCCAATGGTGTTCAATTTTGTAACACCTAAAACTCCCAATTCATGGAGTGGTGGGAGAGTGATGACTCTTGAAACTCCCTAGTCATGGAGGAGTGGAAAATGATGGCACTTGAAACTCCCAAGTCATGGAGGAGTGGGAAGTGAATGCCCCAAGTCATGGGGTAGTGGGGAGTTAATATGGGTTGATCTTGAAGCCTATAAAAGGTGGTTCAATTTTTCACAATCAACACACAACATAACTCCTACACTTGCATAACAAAAGTCTTTGCATATTGCTCTTGTGTTTTCTTGGCTTGCAATTGCATTTCGGTGGTGATTTCCATGCATAGTCTTCAGTTCGCTAGAATTGAGGTAATCCTGTTTTCCCGTCTTATCCTGGGAAACAGACGTTCGGAATAGGGGACGAATCTGTTTTAATGATAGTGTGTTCAACACATGATTTGGGTCAATTTTACATTGTGCTTATGTAATTTCAGTTTATTACAAATTTTTAATAGTTCTATAATTTGTAATGTCATCTTGATTGCGTAATTCCAAGCTGTACTAGAATTATACTCCTTATTTTCTAACAAACTTAAAACATTTTTTTTATTGAGTTCTAGTACAGTTTGTATTGGCATATATCAGTAATTTTCTGTATATCTGCGTAAGGTTGAAAGTTTCAGATTATTAATTAGAGTTTATCATTTCTGAACTTTTAATAATTTGTGTAATCAACACCTTAGTTAGAATCTATTTACTGTTTCCGATTCATATAGTCAATTTCTAATGCTTTGCAAGGTATTAACATTTGGCAGTTAAAATCAAAAGCATGCATACTGATTAGCAATTACGGTTTAATATTTTTTGATGGCAATTGTAATTTTGCGTTGCTTTTTTGGAATACAAAGTCAGTATATATTTTTTAATTGTAACTCCATAATGACATATTGTTAATTGCATCATTGTAACATACTGTTGGTTTGTCTATTCTGGCTAGGGTGCTTGATTTTTTTTTCTATTAAAAAAAATTGGGATTATCATTTTAATATCGATTCTGGCCATTATATTTTTGTGCTAATATTTGTTTGTGTAAGTTGGTTCAAATATTTTATTTGGAATAAAAGGTCAATACCCTTTACAAATTTGGAGGGAAGGAAATCGAAATTTGGTCATTATAATATAGTTTGAACAAATTCTAATAAATCTGTTATTATCGGTTTTGTTCCGATAGATTGAAGTGGTAAACTTGTTTTGTTATTTGTTTCAGAAATGACATGTGATTCAAACAGTGGTGGTTCTAACCCCGTGGCACTAACTCTGGCTTTTATAGCCAACCCCACGCTTAATGTGTCGGTTAATCATGGCGAAAAATCGGAAAATTTTAATGATTTGAACTTTAAACGGTGGCAGCAAAAGGTGCTCTTCTACTTGACCACCTTGAACTTGGCGCGGTTCTTGACAGAAGATCATCCACAGCTTAGTGAGGATGAGACTGATGCACAAGCGGTTAACGCGTTGGATGCTTGGAATCATGTTGATTTCTTGTGAAGAAATTAAGTCATGAATGGACTTGCAGATTCACTTTACAACGTGTATAGCTCTAAGAAAACTGCAAAGGAACTGTGGGAGTCTTTGGACCATAAGTATAAGACCGAGGAATGGTGGACTCAAAAATGGTCATCAGTCAAGTGCAAGAGCTTCAGGTGATCATACATGATATTCATGCCCAAGGAATGGTTCTTAGTGAGACTTTCCAAGTGGCGCAATCATTGAGAAATTACCACCAGCTTGGAGAGACTTCAAGAACTATTTAAAACATAAGCGAAAGGAAATGAACGTTGAAGAACTTGTTGTTAGACTTCGCATTGAAGAAGACAACAAAAAGTCCGAAAAGAAGTGGTTAATCCTGAGGTGGCTAAAGCGATGTTATTGAACATGGGCAAAGTTCCAAATGCAAGAATAAATCTAGGCCAGCGGGAAAAAGGGGTTAAGTTGGGACCCAAAGGAGGTATTTCCAAGAAGAAGTTTGAAGGAAAATGCTTTAATTGTGGTGGCAAGGGTCACAAAGCTTCTGACTGCAAGAAACCAAAAAGGAGCAGAGAGGCTAACATGGTTGAGGAAATTTCTCAAGAGGTGTCGAGATATGAACCTGGGTCGCAGGTGGTCTCGAGGTGAACTTGGTAGGCTCAAATCCCAAACAGTGGTGGATTGACTCTGGTGCTACAAGGCACGTGTGCTCTATCAAAGAAATGTTTAGTTCTTTTGAGTCATCTGAAGACGGCGAGAAGCTGTACATAGGGAATTCAACTACCTCTAGGTTAAAGGGAAAGGAAAAGTGGTTTTGAAGATGACGTCCAGGAAGGAACTGACACTCAATAATGTGTTGTATGTGCCAGATATTCGAAAAAATGTGGTGTCTGGTTCGCTTTTAGATAAGCATGGTTTTCGCATTGTTTTTGAGTCAGGGGTTGTAACTTTGATGAAAAATGGGATGTTTGTAGGCAAGGGTTATGCTTCTGATGGGTTGTTTAAGCTCAATGTAATGGTTGTTAAACCAAAAATCAATGAAATGAATAACTCTTCTGTTTACTTGCTTGAGTCTTCCAATTTGTGGCATGGTAGACTATGACACGTTAATTATGATACTTTACGTAGATTAATTAACTTGAATCATATACCAACATTCCATATTGATTCCAAGCACAAGTGTGAAACTTGTGTTGAGGCAAAGTTAACACAGACATCATTTAAAAATATTGAAAAAATAATGAACCACTTGATTTAATTCACACAGACATATGTGATTTAAAATCGACACAAACACGTGGTGGCAACAAATACTTCATTACTTTTATAGATGATAACACAAAGTTTTGTTATGTGTATCTTCTTATTAAAAGTAAAGATGAAGCTATAGAGAAGTTTATTCTCTATAAAAATGAAGTTGAGAATCAACTCAATTAGAAAATTAAGGTGTTAAGAAGTGATCGTGGAGGTGAATATGAATCACCTTCTACTGAATTCTGTGCCCAACACGGAATTAGACACGAAACAAGAATATCTTATTCACCTCAACATAATGGCATTGCGAGAGAAAAAAAACCGTACACTTAAAGAAATGATGAATGCCATGTTATTAAGTTCGCTTGCCTCGGAACATGTGGGGAAGTCTTGACTAATTACCTTTTAAATAAGGTACCCGTAAGAAATTAGACAAAAGCTCTTACGAGCTATGGCATGTAAGAATTCCATCCTACAAATACTTACGAGTGTGGGGGTGTCTTACTAAGGTTGCTATACCTACACCAAAGAAGGTGAAGGTAGGTCCAAAACTATTATTTGCATATTTATTGGATATGCACATAACAATCTTCGCTTATCGGTTTCTTGTGCATGAATCTAAAGTTGAAGATATACTGAAGAACACGACAATTGAATCGAGAAATGCCTCGTTCTTTGAACATGTATTTCCAGTATAGATTGAAGAAGAAGCAAGCTCTTCTAAACGGATGCATGATTCAATAGAACAAAAAGCGAGGAAATAAAGAAGAAAAGGTAGAACTTAGACGCAACAAACGAGCTAGGATAGAAAAATATTTTGGTCCAGATTTTCTAACTTACATGCTCGAAAGTGAACCTCAAAGCAAAAGAGAAGCTATAACTTCTTCTAAAGGACCATTATGGAAAGAGGCCATAAAAAGTGAAATTGATTCCATCTTGCAAAACCATATGCACGGGAACTAGTGGATCTTCCGAAGGAAGTAAACCACTAGGTTATAAATGGATTTTCAAGAAGAAATTAAAGCGGGTGGAACATTTGATAAGTACAAGGTTAGACTTTTAATTAAAGGTTCTGAGACAAAAAGAGGGCATTGATTACTTTGATATGTATTCTCCGATTTGAGAATAACCTTCATTAGATTGGTACTTGCAATTGTTTCTTTGCAGAATCTTGAAGTACATCAAATGACATAAAAACTGCTTTTCTAAATGGAGATTTAGAAGAGGAGATTTATATGGAACAACCTGAAGGATTCTCTGCACCTGGGCAAGAGAACAAGGTTTGTAAACTGGTCAAGTTATTATATGGCTTGAAACATGCACCAAAACAATGGCATTAAAAATTTGATAATGCCATAAAAGAATGTGGATTTAAAATAAATGAATGCGATAAATGTGTTTATATTAAAGACACTAAAAATGGCTATGCCATTTTGTATCTTTATGTAGACGACATGCTTATCATTAGAAGTAATGATACAATAATTAAATCCACAAAAGATATGTTGAACTCGAGGTTTGACATGAAAGATATGGGTTTAGCAGATGTGATCCTCGGAATAAAGATCTCTAGAATTTCAAATGGACTGGCACTTGATCAATCACATAATGTGGACAAAATCCTAGAGAAATTTGGTAAGGATAACACGGCATTAGCTAGAAATCCTATAGACACGAGTCAACATCTATCGAAGAATATAGGTGAGGTTGTGTCTCAATTGGAATACTCACGAGTCATAGGAAGCCTGATGTACTCAATGAGTTGTACAAGACCAAACATTGCTTATGCAGTGAGTAAATTGAGCAGATACACGAGTTATCCAAGGCATGATCACTGGAAAGGTATAGTAAGAATATTAAGGTATTTAAGATACACTCGTGATTTTAGACTGCACTATACAAGATATCCCACTGTTATTGAAGGATACAGCGATGCTAATTGGATATCTGATATTAAAGACTCTAAGTCTACAAGTGAATTTGTATTCACTTTAGGAGGTGCAGCCATATCATGAAAATCTTCTAAACAGACAGTTATAACTAGATCCACAATGAAGTCTGAGTTTATAGCTTTACACAAGTGTGGAGAAGAAGTTGAATAGCTTCGAAACTTCTTAGAAGATATTCCAAGATGGCCTAAGCATGTGCCAGCAATTTGTATACATTGTGATAGTCAATCGCAATTGGCGTAGCCGCACGAGCAATATGTACAATGGTAAGTCTAGTCATATACGTCGTAGACACAATACCATTAGACAATTACTCTCAATTGGTGTTTTCTCTATTGATTATGTGAAGTCAAAGGATAACTTCGTGGATCCATTAACCAAAGGGTTAAATCGAGAGTTAGTTGCAAAATCATCAAGAGGAATGAGACTTAAGCCTCTGGAAAAATGAGTTGATACAATGAAAACCTAACGTAGTTGACTGGAGATCCCAAGATCTAGGTTCAATGGGACAACCTAATTGTAAAAAGACTCTAGGATCATTGTGGGGGATTTTTCCTTGTCCATTCCTTTTAATGATTCTTGTGTGTCGGTAAGCCGAGTTGGGTAGTGTGGGCTACTTTTAAAGAAGAATCACCTATGTGAGAGAGAAGTGGGGCCGCTTTGAAGAGAATTGTGTGAGGCTCAATTCTTAGAACCTCTTGCAGAACCAGACGTATGTTCATGGCCATGAATGAACATAACAATGAGAACTGAAGTATGTTAGAAGAATCCTGTGTGAGATATATCATGTTTTACACAAAAGGCAGAACAGTTTAAAGACATCGCGTCTACTGATCAGCTAGTAAAGTAAATATATTTTCACAAGGTAAAGTTCAAAGGGTAACACCTATCTATCCTATGCAGGGTCCAACTGCTGGATTTTATCACCAAATCTTTGTATCCTCGAAATTTCCATTCATGTGGGGGATTGTTGGAAAAGTTGAATGGAAATTGTGCTTTTGGCATAATTTTTGAACCTATTTCTTCAATAATGAAGAATATATTTAACTCCAATGGTGTTTAATTTTGTAACACCTAAAACTCCCAATTCATTGAGTAGTGGAGAGTGATGACACTTGAAACTCCCTAGTCACAGGAGTGGAGAGTGATGGCACTTGAAACTCCCAAGTCATGGAGGGGTGAGAAGTGAATGCCCCAAGTCATGGGGTAGTGGGGAGTTAATATGGGTTGATCTTAAAGCCTATAAAAGGTGGTTAAATTTTTCATAATCAACACACAACACAACTCCTACACTTGCATAACAAAAGTCTTTGCATATTGCTCTTGTATTTTCTTGGCTTCCAATTGCATTTTGGTGGTGATTTCCAAGCATAGTCTTCAGTTCGCCGGAATTGAGGTAATCCGATTTTTTCGTCTTATCCTGGGAAACAGACGTTCAGAATAGGGGACGAATTTATTTTAAGGATAGTGTGTTCAACACACGATTCGGGCCAATTTTACATTGCGCTTATGTAATTTCAGTTTATTACAAATTTTTAATTGTTGTTCTATAATTTGTAATGTCATCTTGGTTATGTAATTCCAAACTGTACTAGAATTATAGTCCTTATTTTCTAACAGTATATTATTGGTTTAGTTTTTGACTTTTTAGATTTTGCATGTGTGTAATTTGAAAAAATTGATCATATAGTGAACCCTAATGCTCTCTTCTCTCTCCTCGACTCGTCCCCGTCCGCCTGCGTCTAAGTCCACCGTTGCCATCGTTGATCTTCTCCCTGATGGGGTCGTCGTAAGCCTAACCTCCAACTTCATGCCTTATCATGTTAAATCTCCGCTACATCCCACGCTGCACATGATCCCCACGTCCATTGCTCCATCCGTACGTAGCGGTGATCGTCCAGGCGATGGGAATCAGGCCTGCATTGGCCCTTCGCCTGCATCATTCTCTTATTATGGCTTGTCGTCCCACTTCATGCCGTCCAAATCCACCCCATGCCCTTCATCTTCAATGTCCGCTCGCGATGGTCAATCTTGCACGGGAGATGTACCTACACGTGTCTTCCATTTGTGCCTCCCCATGTGGAGGGTCTTGGCCCCCCTCACCTATGTTGGCAGCAGCCTCAAGGGGGCCATCTCTTACGCCCATGGCTGCCAATGACCATGGGGGGGCTGGCCCGTCTATGGGGGCTTATGAGGGGCCGGCGGCTGCTCTTGCTCCTAGGGCTGCCCCCATCCAGGGGGGTGATGACCCCTTGGCCTCTGTCTCCCATCCTCAGCGCCATCCTCCAGCATGCCCTCCCATGAATGCGACTTAACTGGCTGGAAGCTCCTCCACCATGGTCTCTCCCCCGCATGCATCGAACCCTCGACTTTCGGCTCATAACGCTAATTCTCACACTTATTTGGTAACTCTTTCGCGAAATTTGTTTCAGGTAACATCCATCTATCGGATTTTACTTTACCCCAGGCCCTAGGTACTTTTACTTTATTTTCTAATATGGTCTCTGGTAAAAGTCAATCCATCCCTAAACCTGTTAGGGAAGGGGATTACTACTTTGTTACTATTGATGAGAACGTTTTCAAAGAACGCGTCTTGCCAAGTTTACTTATTCTTTGATTGGGCGAGTTATCTGGGGAAAGGGTAACAAGTCATGGCCTACGATGCTCCTTCACAAAAGACTTTCCGAGCTTTGGGGCATTAAATATGGCTGGAAACTAATCCCCTTAGGTAAGGGATAGTTTTGTGTGAATTTTTTTCAGGCGCAGGATCGAGGTCGTGTGCAACTACGTACCAATTGGGGGCTAAATCCGTGCACCATTCGGCTTTCTCCTTGGGTCCCAGACTTTAATTCGTACAAAGTGCACACTTCTGTTGCCAGTATTGGGTGCGCATCTTTGAGATTAGTCTGGAATATTGGGATCCTAACACTATCCTCGGGATCACCAGTGCATTCGGTAACCCAATTCAGATTGACCAACGATCGCTTGATGGGTCTCTGGGATATTTCATACGTGTATTGGTCGATATTGATCTCTCTAATCCATTGGAGGATCACATTATGGTGGAACGTGTGGGCCAATGTGCCTTTGTTTAGGTGAGCTATGAGAAACTACCAGAGTTTTGTGCTAAGTGTAACGTTACGGGCTATCCCACCGCTTCTTGCTGTCTGCATACTACGGGAACCTCGTCAACAGAAAGGTGTCCCAGTCCTCCTCATGGACGTTCCAGGGCCCCGGAGGGATGCCAACAATTGGTGCTAAGAGGCCGTTCCAGAGTTCGCAAAGTTTATCGTCCTGTGCAGCAGGACAAGGGCAAGGTCGTTGATGACTATGCGGGCGGCTCCCTTCCTGTGCAATAGTCACTTGCCCTACTGATATACAAATTGGTAATGCTTTTGAGGCGCATGTTTCAGATGATGCCCCAGAATAAACAACCGTGAATCCTCCGACAGATTTACCTACTAGAGAATCGGTCCCAAAGGCTTATCCTTCCAACACCAGGTCCTGCACTCTCGCTTTCCGCCTCTTACGATTCAGCATCCGTTGGAGAAGCCTATACGTGTTCTCAGTCGTGCCTTCCGAGACAACTCCCTTGATTCGGCTAAATCCAGATTACTTCAGAGTGTTACTCAGGGTCCGTCTCTGGCAATTCATGAAATTACGATTGAGTCGGATTGTCTTGGGCCAAATGAGTTAGATTATACAGCTTCAAAAAGATGGGCGGATTACGCAGATGAAGTGGCTAACGCTCATTCGTCAGATTTTGTAGCATACTACACTCATGTATTTACCGTGCGGTTGACACGGGCGGCCCCTCCTCATCTATCTCAATGAATTGCATCTTTTGGAACATCTGGGGGATTGGAAACATTGTTTCTCGTAATGTTCTTAAGGCGTTATGTCTGAAACATAAACCATCTATTTTAGCTATTTATGAGCCTAAGGTGGACATTTCTATTTTGATTCGTATTGGAGTAGTTTGGGATTTAGTTTCGTCAATCAAAGTTTTTTTCGTGCTAACGGTTGTGATATTTGGGTCTTCCGTGATGTTGGTATCTCCAGTTCTATAGCATGTTTGATCTTTTTCTCAGTGCATTGTTATGCAGCTACAATTGGGTTCTATGATTTATCATATTGGCTTTGTTCATTGTTTATGTGACCATATCTCTTGGCGCACCCTTTGGTTGGATTTGAGGAATTTGAGTCTTGATGATTTGTTGCTTATTGGAGACTTTAATGTTGTTTTGGGTCATCATGAGCGCTCAGGCAGTGGTATTTTATCCCAGGCCTCTTGTCAGGATTTCAAAGACTTTTTGGAGGATGCTGGTTTGTTTGCGGTGCAGACTACGGGTAATTCATTTACTTGGTGCTCCCCCCGAATGCCTCTATCTCTTCTTCAGGCTAAGTTGGATCGAGCCCTAGCTACGTGTCGATTTTTCTCTCTTTGGCAAGTTGTTACATCGCCGTCTCATGATATTTTCCATGCAAGTGGAAAAACTTATGATGATGATGGTTTTGGAATTTCATCTCATTTCTCCTTTATTTGAAGGTTGCGTCAGGAAGGGCATCCGACATAAAACTTTGCCACTTTGCTTTTTGTGTGAATTTATAGTGTCAACTAATTTTAGATAATGACACTATAAATTTCACGCCACCGACCCCACATAGTGGGATAAGGTGCAGTTGATGATGATGATGATGGCAAGTTGTTAAGAGTTTAGTTCTCCCTCGCATTGGTTCGGATCATCACCCCATTTTGGTTTCTTGCTTGTCTTCTAATTGCAAGGGTCTGGTTCTGTTTCGCTTCTAGCGTATGTGGATTTATCATGAATTTTTTTGTGCTCGGTTACGTCTTCTTGGGTCCCCCCATGTGCCACGCCCAACCCATTGTTGTGCGTCATGTGGAAGCTCAAAAGGTTGCGTCAGGCTATTAAGACTTGGAATAGGGATGTGTTTGGTGATGTTAATCATCAGGTTGAGAGTCATATGGAAAAGGTTCGGCAGATTCAGGCAGATATAGAGACCTCTGGTTTTACAGATGCACGTAGGGATGCTGAGTTCGACGCCCAGAATGAGCTGTCTCACACACTTTTATTACAATCTGAATTCCTTAAGAAGAAAGCTCGCTTGGCCTGGCTTAAGGATGGGGATCGTAATACACTATTTTTTCATTGTCGCTACCAGATCCGCAGTAGACGCTCGGGGATCTAGGGTCTGATGATCGATGGTACTTTCTCAGATGATACGGCGGTTCTTGGGAGTCACATTATAGCCTTCTATAAGGAGCTTTCGCGGATTCGGTGGATAGCACTTGAATTACACTATGGTGGATCAAGTTATTTCTCCTATTGTGGGGCTTCTGATAACGCCCTTTGACAGCGATTATTCCTTCTTGGATTGAGAGATTAAGGAAGCGGTTTTTGATATGGGTTCGGACAATTCTCCTGGCCCGGACGGATTTAATGGTATGTTTTATCGTTAATTATGGCATGTTATTTTGGCATATGTGTCCGCTGTCCATTTTTTTCTTTATCGGCTCATTCTTACCTCCGGATTGAATCTTTAGTTTTATGGCACTCATTAGAAGACTAAGGATGCTAATTCTATTGAGAACTTTCGCCAATTGTCATGAGTAATTTTCTTTTCAAGATTATTACCAAGATCTTGGCTACTCGTTTGGGCTCGGTCATTTCTGCCTATTTATCTCCTACGTAGTTCGGGTTTAGTGCGGGGAGGCAGATTCACGATTGTTTCTCCATGGTTTCTGAAGGGTTCAATGTTTTGCATGGTCGGACTGATGCTAATTGTTCGCCTTATTTTTTAGCTTCACTGCAAGTGTACGGTGCAGTTTATAGAATAGGGTTAGCAAGGTCGAATCCACGGGGATTAATTAATTAATATACTAAGTATTGGATTATAATAGCCTTTTTTTTATCTAGACTATCGAAATTTGAAGGATTGGTTTTATTAATACTAAAGCAGAAATTATCGTAGAATAACAAAGCAAAGAATGGATTAAAAGATCAAGAAGAATAATGGATGAATGGATTCTGGGTTATGGATTCGATTAATATCCTCTTTTATTATCGATTAATCAAACCAAAGTTAAACGTATTCTTCTATAGACCAATCACAAAAGTAATTTACCCTCTCTCTCGAGATGTATGTAAAAGCGTTGATTGGAATATCTATGCTAGCATCTCTACTCAACATGAGATATCCAACTCCCAAAAGTTCAAAAAAGATTAAAAGGGCCTCACGAATATTCACGGACTTCTCAATCATGCAAGCTATTCATGTCAAGTACTCATAGATCTAATATTGAAACTCATATGTTCGAATTATGAATCAATATATCAAAACAAGTTAAACAATAGCTTTTTGATAAAACAAGAATTAAAGCAAAGTACTTGAATAGAGTTGGAAAACATTAACCGATTGCAATAAATCATCAAATAAAAGTATCCATTAACCTACTCCCAAAAAGGGAATCACAAAGTGTTTAGCCGGACATAGAAAAGAAATAATTCATGGACAAATTATTAAAGTTCATGTCTAAACTAATTGAAAATAATGATACTTATGGAATGAGTGAACTCGGGGGATGATGACAATCTCTCGATCTATCTTCAATCCTCGAAGGTGTGGTTGCGGTCTTGATCGATCTCTCCGAATCTCCAGGTGGAAAATTGCTCTTTTCTCTCGCTTTCTAGGGTAAAAATCGGTGTGTCCCTGTTTGTAGCCACCACGTGTCTATTTGTACTTTGTTTGAGTCGAAACCTAGTTGAAAACGAATCAAACTTTATTTTTCCTCTGAGGAGGAGCACGTCGTCCGTCTTGTATGGCACGCCCGCCCCATCTTCCGGGTGCCGCATGGATTGTCCAAAGATCTCGCAAGAGGCACGGGCCGGTCTTTGTAGTGAACTTCGAGTCTTCACTTATAGGTTGAGCACGGGCCATTCTAGGGAGCACGCCGCTGCCGTGCTCACCAGAAAGCAACTAGCACTTGGCCTTTTTCTTCCATTTTTGCCGGTTCGTATGAATTCTTCTTGATTCGACTCAAACTTCGTCATCATGTTGCTCGAATTATTGCCAAAGTGCTACAATTATCGATAAATTCCTACAAAACGAGCAAAACGTAATCATTTTCCACAAAACAGGAATAAAACCCTATTTACTCATATAATGCATGCATATCCACATATTCTAGCCAATATTAAGCCCAAAATACATGCAAAATACATGTCAATCAAACCCCCGAACTTAAACTGTTGGCAGTCCCGGTCAACACTTTATAAACAAGACAACACAAATAGGGTAAAGAAGAGAAAATCAAGAACACCATCTATCCATAGACATTAAACACAAGCCAACCAAGTTTCAAATAGCTAACACGGAGCACAAGTCTATTAAAATCATGGTAAAACACTTCAAATCATGCCTCTCAGGGATAAAGTGTATACTCTACTCAATAGAATAATAAGGGATGTGTATTCGCTCAAGTCACATCAATGTTGAAGAATTACCATATGCTTGCAAATCATCTCACATCTCCGCCACTCGTTTGTATGCAATTCACAAATCAGAAAGGACTTTGTTTATGGTTGTAATGAAGGCTCTTTGGTTAAGGTAGGAAAATATGGATAAAGTGACTCAACTCAAGCGTATAGATTGGTAAGCACATCGTTTTTCTCCACAGTTATTCTAATACGAATCAACTATGCACTCCCAATTGCCTTATATCATATCACCTCTCAATTTCTCCCTTCTTTTTCATACAAATCATTCTTCGCCTTACATCACAATTTCCAGCCTATTTTTCGTACTGCCGACTCACTTTTTCAGTCGCTTTTTTTTGGAATTTTTTTTCTGACTCTTTTGTGAGTATCCTCCCTTTTCCACCTTTTCTTCTTTTATTCTCAATCACCCAACATATACACTATTTTCTAACTTCTCGATACCCTTTCATTCAACCCTTTATTCAATCCCTTTACTCAATACTATACGCTCAAGCTTAGGGTAACAGATATATCAAATTAAGTTCTAAGGCTTGAAATGTGGCTATCAAAAAATCGCAGGCAATAGGCTCAAATTGGCTAACTAGGAAATCAAATATCATAAGGTAGGCAAAAGGCTTGAAAGGCTTAACAAAAATGGCCTAAAATCATTTTCATGAATGCATACAACATGTGACCTTGACAGAGATATGAGCAAATTCTAGAATTCAAAACAACATGAATGACACACTGATCAATCAACCAACAAGACCGCATAATATGAAAAAAAAAAGGCTCAAAAAGCTCACAAGCTTGTAAGTGCATAATTCAAAGTATTTTAACCATGATCCCAATAATCACATGATCCATATTAATTATTCTCAACCCGGTCAACTCACGCTCAACACCCAATTCAAAACAACATAAATCGCTCAACACATGCTCCCAAGATCAACAAACACACAATAGCGGTCAACTCACTCCTAAACAACTAAGAAAGCAATAAACGTGCTAAAGCAATAAACGTGCTAAAATAATCAAAACAACTAATGCAATGTATACTACATGCTCTAAATGCAACTACTTGAATGCGCGAATGCCACACCCTTCAAAAAACAATACTACCTCTCCTCCAAACTTGAATGAAATTATAGCGCATAGACGAGAAGGTAGAATTTCAAAGAAAAGTGTGGATAGGACTGGATTCTTGTGGGGGTGGCGGCGGAAAGTGGCCCCTGGGAGATATGCCAATTTTGAATACGATGCAACGCCTCGCAATATCTCCAACTCCCATTTGCTCTTGAGCTTGGTACCACAAGTCCTGTGCTTGGTACCTTTACTCTGGGCCCGATGCCTTTGTTCCTACTACGCTCGAGAAAGTTTGGAACTCATCCTGGTGAATCAGAAAGTCGCCCCTATGTTGTCGCATGCTCTCTCAAGAGCATAGAATCTATCCTAATCATATTGTCCCCCACGCTCCTCACTTGGTGGGAGCTCTGAATGTCGGGCCGCCCTGTGGGAAGCCCCCGATCGAAACCCTCTCTTGCGATCGTACTCCCTCGCCTCCATCACCAAATCTTCTTCATCGGGTAACCCCCGCTACCCTTCTCCTTTTTTTCGTCGGGCCATCCATGACCCCGATATGAGCACCAGTACGAGAGCGTTAATTTGATTGTCCACCACAAAGAATGAGCATGCCCAGGTTAGGAGGGGAAAGCAGACCCGACTTTTTGTTGAAAACAGAGGATGTTCTCCTCTTCAGTTATGATCTTCATGGTGCGGAGGGCGCTCATGTTGATGCTTCGGCTGCCCTCTATCGGCTCCATGCGGCTCATGTCAACCCCAAAATGTTGAGCAATGGGGGTGATCATTCCCCCAATTACCCGCTTCATTTGAGATATGTAAACGGCGTGTTCCACAAATTACGCCGCCATATTATAAGGGTGCGGGTGAGCATACACCAAAGTAGGTATAGCTCCCTCGCTTGCATACCCCCGTTGTTGTACCGGGCGAACACTGAATGGGCCGTCACTTTTTGGATGTAATGGAATACGGGGTTCGGAGTGCCGAGGCCTTAGATGTGCGCCACATATTGCATTAGGCCGCGTTTGGGGTTTCGGGCCAACAATCGCCAAAATTCATGTGAGTTATAGTTTGCGGCCGATCCGTAAGACAGTATGCGTCGATGGTACCCCAAAAATCTGGTTCGATTTGGCGATAGTAGCGTTTCTCCATACGCTAGAATGCGGAAATAGATTTTCTCGAGGTTCATTTTAGCTCGTGTCTCCGTAACCCGCACGGTGCTCAAGAACTCGGGGAGAGTGTTTTGAATGTCGGTCACCACCCTTGCATGAAGGCGATCCATCCCACTCATTCGAACATGTGCCAAACCTCATCATGTATCCCGAGAGCTCGGGTACACTCATCGTCGGCATAGCGTGTGGGTGTGAAAGAGCGAGTGATGAGCGGGTTCCACTTATCCGATATCGTCCTCGATTATAGTGAGCCCATAAGCCTCGGGCAATCCGGGTGTGGTGGCGCACGTGCGGCGGCCCCCCATCGTCTCGCCTTCACTCGGTTGGCGTGGTTCACCATTTGTTCGAATAAGTACACTGGCAAAACGCGATGTGAGAATTTGTACGTGCCAAGTAAAACAAACGATGTATTACATACAACAATTAACGCAAGGCATAGTGTCTCATCTCAACAATTCAATTAACAATTAAGCCTCCAAGCCCAAACAACAATATAATTGCAGAGAATCATAGTCACTAACACCCTAAACAATCGAGCTCATGTATAATTCATCAAGCAATCAACCAAAATCATCATAATTCAACAACCCACAAGGTGTTCGATAAAATGCCCAATAGAAAATTTCAATCAAATACATGGCAAAAGTATCAAACAAGCATCATATAGCAACCCTAATCCATAATCCTCAAGAAATTCGAAGTAAAAAGTGCAATTCATACCTTAAATCCCTAGAATTTGAAAAGAGTTGAAATTTGAAACCCGAGGTGCTTTTCTACTCAAATCTTCTCTTCAAAGCAATTTCACAAGTGTAAATCGTGTTAGAGTAGTGTGGGAAGTGATTTGTGGTGAATTCTATGGGAAATTTGCGAAGAAAATTGAGGGGCTTTCTTTGTTGTGCGTCCCGCGAGAGAGGGAGTGAGTTTGTGAAGAAATTGGCCCCGCGCCGATCTTATTCGTCCCGGCGAAGAGGGGGCGGCCCGTGGTACCAAACATTCGAGCCCCAAAATGGACCTGACACAAAGACGGGCGTGCCAAATGGCACTGGGCGACCGTCGTGGCTGGGGCGAACAAAACTCCTCAAGTCTTTGGGTACCGAAGACGGGCCGTGCGTCTTGGCGCGACGCCGCCTGGGTCTAGGTACCGCACCTCGGCCTTCGATTTTTCACTTTTATATATATATATATATATTTTTATGGAAAAACAAGAAAATCCTATCCTATGAAAGCAAATAAATCCTAACTTAGAAAAGGGAAAAATAAACCAAGAAAACATGGGAAGAAATAAAATGAAGCCAAAACCAATGGGTTGCCTCCCAACAAAGCGCTAAATTTAACGCCTATAGCTTGACGCCTTTGTTTACTCGATCACGGCTCTAGCAAAGTGAGGCGTGTCACCTCTTTCTTTTGATCTTGGTTTAGGTAATGCTTGATCCTCTGGCCATTCACCATGAACGTCTCCCCATCTCGGCTCAACAACTCTACTATTCCCGGAGGACTTAACACCTTCTTTATCACAAATGGCCCCGACAATCTAGACTTAATTTTTCCCGGAAAGAGTTTAAGACACGAGTTAAATAAAAAGACTTGTTCACCCGGTAAAAACTCCCACTTCTTTATCATTCGATCGTGCCATCATTTGGTTCGCTCCTTGTAAATCCAGGTAATTTTCATAAGCTTCATCCTGCATTCCTCCATCTCGTTTAAGTGCAAGAGGCTCTTCTCAATTTGCTTGGAAGTCAAAATTTAACTTCTTCACAGCCCAAAACGCCTTATGCTCCAATTCGGCGGGCAAGTGACACGATTTTCCGAATACTAAGCGTCACGGTGATGTGCCCAATGGTGTTCAGATGCGGTCCGATATGCCCATATCGCGTCATCTAACTTCATGGCCCAATCCTTGCGATTTATATTTACCGTGTTCTCCAAAATCGCTTAATCTCGCGTTGGCTACCTCGCTGTTCGCTTGCTTGCGGATGGTATGCTAATGCCACCTTTTGCTTGACATACTTCGCAAGTAAAGTGCTCATCAATTTATTCACAATGCAGTGACCCCGTCGCTAATCAAAGCTCTCGGGGTTCCAAACCGAGTGAATGTATTTTTTTGTTTAAGAATTTGAGCACTACTCGCGCATCATTGGTTTGTGCCAGAATCGCCTCAACCCATCGAGATACATACTCCATCGCAAGTAGAATGTATTGATAACCCGACGAAGATGAGAAGGGGCCCATAAAGTCGATCCCCACACATCAAAGAGATCGACCTCCATCACATTGGTCATGGGCATCTCATGTCATCTCGAGATGTTCCCATCCCCGGCACCTATCACACCGCATGGGAATTTAGCTTGTAACATCGAAGTTGCTCATCGGGAATTCCTCCTTAATGCCTCCGTGCCTTCTTTTTCTCCTCCTTCTCGTATTCCATTCCGGACAAGTGATCGACTACTACATTCTCGTAGCCTTTTCTATCCCGAATCTCCACATCCCTCTCAGAATAAAAAGAATCCACCGAATCGGCCTCGGTTTTGGCATCTTTCTTGTCGAATAGATATTTGATCGTCGTGTGGTCGGTGTGGACTATCGCCTTAGTTCCAATCAAGTAAGATCGAACTTATCGAATGCAAACACGATTGCCATCATTTCTTCTCGTGGTGGTGTAGTTTTTCTTGGCGTTTCTAAAGTTCTCGCCGCATAGTAGATGGCGTCGAACATCTTGTCTCGTTTCGACCCAAAAGCCCCAATCGCAAAGTCGCTGCATCGCACATTAGCTCGAAGTGCTCGACTTTAATCCGAACTACTAGAATTGGTGTTGTCACCAAAGCCTTCTTTAGTATCTCAAAAAGCCGCAAAACAATCATCGGAAAAATTGAAAGCGATCTTTTTCCAATAATCGACTTAACGGTTTAGTGATTTAGAAAAGTCACGGATAAACCTTCTCAGAATTCGCGTGCCCCAAAAAGCTTCGAATGGCCTTCTCATTTGTTGGAGGTGGGAGTTTTTCAATTTCAACGACCTTCGCTCTCTATCAACTTCCAAACCTCGCAGTAAGAGACTCGTGTGCCTAAAACAATGCCATCACGCACCATGAAATGGCACTTTTCCCAATTTAAAACAAGATTAGTCTCCTCGCATCTCTCGCAAAACTAGAAAGGTTATCCAAGTAATGATCATATGAGTCTCCAAACACGTAAAAATCATCCATAAAAACCTCCATTATTTCCTCAATGAAATCATGAAAGATAGCCATCATGCATCAAAAGTTATGAGCGTTACATAAAGTCCGAATGGCATTCTCGAAAAATGCAAATGTACCATAGGGGCATGTAAAGGTCGTTTCTCTTGGTCCTCCCGGGAAATCATGATCTGATTATACCCTAATAACCATCGAAAATAATAGTAATCATATCCCGCCAAGCGATCAAGCATGATATCAATAAAGGGGAGGGGAAAGTGATCTTTTCGAGTAGCATCATTTAACTTCATATAATCTATGCAAATACGCCATCCAGTAACTACTCTAGTTGCAATAAGCTCATCACTTTCGTTTCTAACTACCGTCATCCTCCCTTTCTTCGGTACCACTTGCACCGACTTACCCAAGAACGCCGAAACAACATATATAATTCCAAAGATCTAACCATTTTAAAACTTTTTTCTAACGACTTCTTGCATTATAGGGTTTAATCTTCTTTTGATTTGCAGAAGGTTTATAGACATCTTCCATTCTAATCTTATGCATTACAATCGATGGACTGATGCCTTTCAAATCAGAGATTGACCAACCTATCGCCGACTTATATTTTCTTAACACCCTAAGAAATTTATCGAGTTGAACTGAAGTTAAAAGAGATGATACGATTACGACTCGTGTTATTCGCTCCAAGGAATGCATATTTGAGATGCTCGGGCAAGGGTTTGAGTTCTGGATTCAAAGTGGCCTCCTCGGATGGACGCACGGGCTGCCCGTGCTTAGGGGCATGGGTCGTGCCCTCTTCAGAATTTTCGTCTTTTTTCACGGTTATAGGCACGGGCCGCGCCTGCCTGTGTTTTCCAGCTTTTCTTCGACATCGGCATGGCCGACTTTCGAGGCAGGCACGGTTGTGCCGTTGTCGACTTTTTCACTTTTTTTTCGACCATGAGCACGACTTGGCGTGCTTTAGAGCACGGGTCATGCGCCGTAGAATGGACTCCCACATGTTTTTCTCGCGTGTGCGCGCCTCTTGCGCTCCTTGGTAGTTCCCGCATGTTATCTAAAGCACAAACACAATCATACAAGTCTTGGTTATCAATATCAATCATCATGTTTGATGTTGAACACGAATGTAATGTCAAACCAAACTCTAAATTATCCTAAACAATATGATCCGCATACTCATCAATGCAAGATTCAACTACGCCTATGAAGTTACAATGCTCAACACTATCATGAAATTGAAGTGCCTTATAGATAGTAAATAAAACATGCTCATCAAGAACGTAATGTGAGCTCTCTCCTTTGCACATCTATTAAGGCCTTCCCCGTAGCTGCCAGAATGGACGCTTTCAAGTATCAAAGGGACGTCTTTATCCTCCTCCATATCCAAGACCAAAATATCCACATGGAATATGAATTTATATACTTTTGACGAGCACATCCTCGATGATTCTCTTCGGATACGTGTAAAGGCATCAAGTTAATACTGCTCCTAAATCACATAGTGCTTTCTTAAAGAAAACATCACCAATAGCACAAGGATAGTGAAACTCGGATCTTTAATTTGTGGTAGTTTCCTTTCGATTATTGCATCGCATTCTTCTCATTAGATTGACTGCCTTGAAACCGGTCATCTTTCACTTTTGACATAACATCCTTCAAAAACTTAGCGAATTGGGCATTTGCTCCAATGCGTCGCAAAAAGGAATGTTAATATGCGCTTAAAAATATCCAAAACTTAGCAAATTGCGCATCTAACTTTTTCTTTTGAAAACGTTGGGGAAAAGGAAGGGAACGTTAAGTTTAGAAATATCAGGGTTAGAGGACGATTTAAGCTTCTCATTTTTTTGTTCAAAGAAGATGTCCGCAACTCCTTCCTCTGACTCAACATCGCCATTTGCTTCGCCGCTCTCCTGGCATGTCAATCGTTGCTCAAAGACGCGCGGGGCGGGCCGCCCCGCGATTATTCAGTAATTTCGTATTTTTGGCCTCGTATTTCGCCACACTCGACGAATGGCTTTACACCGCTCCTTTGGATTAACCTCGGTGTTGCTCGAAATTGGCCTTCGATGTCGCCACCAATAATTGTAACTAATTGGCCAATTTGTTTCAAGATTTTTCATTTGGGACCCCATAGGGGCCAATTGTGTGACTTGGTTTTCAATTTTATCCATCTTCGCCTCATCCTTGCTGAACCTCGTTCCTCGCCTCACTCATAAACGAGGTGAACATATCCTCCATGGTGGCTTAGCTCGCAAAGAATGACACCGCTTTGTCACATTAAACCCTGGTGGTTGCATCACGCTATTCGATTCAAGGCGTGAGGGAAGTTCGTGGTTCCTCAAGCCCGATGGTAATGGCAGGAGCTTGATTATTCCGGAAATTATTGAAATTCCGGGTTATTAACATAATTTGCTTCCTCTATCGATCTGAGGAGCTCCTCCATTACTTGCACTGCGTTCCCTCTCATTGCCTTTGTCAAAGCACTCAATTAGTTTGTGAATACGGCTATCGGATCACAACTCTTTAATCGGGTTCGAATCGAAACTTCGCTACCCTTTTCACATTAGTCCTCTCGAGGGCCACTAATAGCTATTCATGGACATCTCTCCAAGTTGAATGCATCCTCCTGAAACCTGCGAGTAGCGCACTCGCCGCAAAGATTCACAAATGATCTACCGCCCCATCAACCCATTGTAAAAAAGCGAGTTGTTGATCTTCAGAAATCCATGTCGCGGGCACCTCCTCAACAAATCCCTTGAATCGAATCGCTTGAATCGAGTGATTTCACTTTTGAGTTGTAGTGTCTTACTTGGTGGGAAGTATTTAAATAGAAACCTCCGACTCAACTCATCCCAGCTTGTTCACACTCCCCGAGTTAGGGTGCCTAGCCAGCCTAGCCTTTATCCCTTAAAGAGAAAGGGAATAGCGAAGACGATAACATCATCACCACCCCATTCATCTGATAGTATTGCAAATCTGTATGAAATTCGCAAGATGAGAGTTGAGATCCTCGTAGACGGAAAACCCCAAACCGATTCTCGCTTGCACCATCGAGATCGGGCCGCGCCACCAAAGTTAGCCAGATTGATGGGGACATCGCAACTCCACCATAGTTGCGACGCATTGATTGGGCGAAAAGTAATCGCTAATCTTTCGCTGTTGGATCACGAGCCATCGAACCTTCGTATTGGTAACTCGACATTGACCCTTTCGCCTGGTTGTTACATTTTCAAGTTTCGACCCCGTTATTGCCTCCATTGTTATCTTCTATGCCGCCATAGTCGTTCGCCTCTTTTCCTCGCCCGCTTACAGCCACACCAATCCGCTTAGCAAAAGCTTCAACCTCCGGTATGAATAGGCTAATTCTCTCGCTGAGCGAGTGTTCATGCACTACCCGAACCAACTAAAGAAAGCAAAGTCAAAGACAAGTAGGTGAGAATTAAAACAACAAAATAGAAAGAAAGAAAATTGTCTCCAAATTAAAATAATTCTATTTATCGCAATATTAGTACTAAAAATTTAATTAGTCTCCGACAACGGCGCCAAAACTTGTTCGCCTTTATTTTTAGCTTCACCGCAAAGTACTATGCGCTTATAGAATATGGTTAAAAGTCGCCTAATCCACAGGACTAATAAATTAATATACTATGTATCGATTATAATAGCCTTATTTTTATCTGGGACCATCTAAATTTGAAGGATTGGTTTTATCAATACTAAAGCGCAAATTATCCTAGAATAACAAAGCAAAGAACGGATTAAAAGATCAAGAAGAATAATGGGATGAACGGATTCCTCGGGTTATGGTTTCAGCTTAATATACCCTTTTATTATCGATTAATCAAACCAAAGTTAAACGTATTCTTCTCTATGACCAATCACAAAAGTAATTTACCCTCTCTCAGATGTATGTAAAAGTCTGATTGGAATATCTATGCAAGATCTATACTCAACATGAGATATCCAACTCCCAAAGAGTTCGTAAGATTAAAAGGGCCTCACGAATATTCACAGACTCTCAATCATGCAAGCTATTCATGTCAAGTACTCATGATCTAATATTGAAACTCATCTGCTCAATTATGAATCAATATATCAAAACAAGTTAAACCAATAGCCTTTTGATAAAAGTCAAGAATTAAAGCAAAGTACTTGAATTGTAGTTGAAAAGTAAT